>VXAZ01000242.1:0-139993 GCA_013399875.1 Gymnorhina tibicen
AATATCTTTAAAGAACCTGAAGTTTATGGAGAAGTTCCAACAGAAGAAAAGATGCCTTTTATTACTCCTAGTGAACCAGAAGCTCCAGCAGCTAAAGGTAAACCAACTCTTCAAGCAATCTGTAAAGCAATACATTCCTACAAATTATTCATCTTCATCATTCCATCTGTAAACTAATATGTTATTTAATTTTTTCATTCTAGTATTTCCTTAGATGCTATATGTCTGTCATTGCTTCTTTGCTACTTACACTTTGTGTATTTTAATGTTCTTTAAAAAATTTAATATCTTTGAAGTACCTGCAGTGACAAAGAAAACTGTCCCACTTAAGAAAATACCTGCTGCTGTACCTACAGAAGAAGCTCCTCCAGCTAAAGGTACATTACTTCCACATTAACTTTCTCTAACCTCTTTGAAAAGTGAGATACCATGTGAGAAACCCAGCTTGACTGTTTTTCTTGAACAAAACAACCAGATGCTATAGACACTTTACAGTTCTTTTTCATTGTTTTCTATAAGCAGTTGCTTAAACAGATTGATACATTCTGCATTAAGAATTTAAAATTTAGAAAGACTAAATTAGACACAGAAATTTAGTAGGCAGGAGATTCAGGGATTAGCCAGGGATTAGCCTTACATTTTTTTGACTATATGTCTCAGGTTCTATTTCTCAAAATACTTTCTCTGACAATATATTGGAAAAAAAAAATCTAAAAGGTTGTGACAGAAGCTTATTTGCAAAAGGACTCTTTGCAGTCATATCAAGGGCTTAAAGGAAGTCAAGATTAAGGTATGACTTTAAATCAGGACAAAATATAAAGCCACAAAAATTTTTAACAGAAACATAATTTTGGAATACAATTCCAGAACAGAAGAACTCTCTAGATGTAGGAAGCATAGTAATTAGTTAATTGAACTGGATTTTTGCCTTGCTTTTATGTGTAATTTTTACATTTCAAAAAGTAAAACCCTTTCTAGTGCCAAAATCCTTAAACACACACAGGCACACAAAAACATCCCACAAACAAAACCAGGAAAAACCCAAACATAAAAAACCCCCCGACTATCTTTTCAGAGAAGAACATATTCAATACTGCAAGTGCTAGGAGTTAGAAAAATAACAGACTCCAGAAGGTGAAGTTGTTGAGTTCTATTCACATCTTAATACCATATATTTTTCCTATTGTTCTAGTAGATTTAATTTTTCTTATTTTTACAAGACTGTATTACTTATTTAAAATGCAAATTTCTAAAATAAAACAATATTTTTAAGTTGCTGAAGTACGAAAGAAAGCTGTCCACAAAGAAAAAATACCTCCTGCTGTACCTAAAGAAGAACCTTCAGACTTTACAGGTATAAGAAATTTTAAGTACTATTTGAAGAATAAAAAGATATGTTTTCATACATATATTATTTTGAGAGCATTCTGTTTATCATGAACTAGAGTTTACTTAACAGCTTTGGTTACTTGCAACAGTAAAAAATTAATTTTTAAAAATAACGCCTGTAGTTGTTCTTAAAATTAAGTGCTACTTGAGATCAGTCCAAAGGGGGGACAAATATAAAGAAAAAGTGACAGAACTTAGATAGACAGAGCCTATCTCTGCACTCAAGGTAGTAGCTCAATTAGGACACATAACACATCTTTGTTCTGACAAACTGCAGAGGTCACATCAGGGTAGAATATGAGGAGTTTTTCATCCCTTATTTGAAAGCATCCTAATTTTGCACATGGATCTAAAATAGACCTGCCTATATTCCGAGGAGCTTGAATATTTGATTATATTTGTTATTTATCTAACGTGTTGTCTTGTTTTATGAAGATATTCTAAGTTAATTTAAGTGTTTAAACTAATATCTTTCAAGTACATGAAGTTTATGAGGAGATTCACATAGAAGAAGAAATTTCTACTGTCCATAAAAAAGAGGAGGCTCCAGCACCTAGAGGTATATGACTTCTTAATCACCTCTTCCTACAATTTGCTCAGTCTTGAACGCCAGGAAAGTTAAATTATTCATGTTTGTGTTTTAGTCCTTTTTCAGCATAATTAATATTTGTATTCGTTCTTTCAATACCTTACTTATGTGAAAAACTTGAGATTTTTCATGACTTGTCTTTCTCTTGTTAAAATGAACTAATATCTTTAAAGTGCCTGAAGTCATTAGGAAAGCTGTTCCAGAAGAAAAAGTACCTATTGCTGTGCCTAAAAAGCCAGAACCTACTCCTGTGCCTAAAAGACCAGAACCTCCACCATCTAAAGGTACTTTGAGAGCCTGGTAGAACTGAGGTCTTTTGCTGATAAACATCTTTACTTTCTTACATGGTTTCTGATTTAATAGTTCATGGTCCACATGTCAGATCTGTGGCATTTATGTTGTGTATGTCCTATTTTCTGTTTTCTGTTTCTCAAGTTGTGTTTAAGTCATAAAATAGAAATCAAAATCAGTAAATAGCTTTCAAGTGTCTGAATTGCCTAACAAAATATTCCTGAAGAAAAACTCTGCCTAAAAAGGCAGAAGCTGCCAAAGGTATAGGTCAGCATATTCTTTCATTCTTTCTCTAAAAGTTTCTTCTGTCGTTGTATTGTTGATGTCAAAGCATTAAAAATTAGTTGAGTTTATCTATTTCTTCTACCCAAGAATAACCCAGGAATTGTATCAGATGCTAGTAAAAGGGACTAGAAAGAAGGAAAGCTCTAGCTGAGTTAACATGCAGTGAGATTTATGGAACAAACATTTTCACTTCATGGGTACAGCCTCAGAAATTTGATCAGTACTCTAGCAAGAAGTACATCCTATCCTTTTCTTTCACCTTGCTCACGTTAAACTTAGGAGTCAATTGATCTCATTTTGAATGGAAATAGAATTTGCACAGAAACCATCTGTTACAATTCATTCAGGTATTTTAGAAGTCTGTCTGAACTAGCAGTTTGTGTGGCACTAAAAAATGTCAAGCCAATGGCAGCACAGCTTATCCCACCCTAGTCATCATCACATAGTACTGTCAAGCATCAGTGAAGAACTGTCTTACGTGTGACATTTAAAATGCGTTTCACTGAAGTTCAGCTTTTGCCATGACTTCTTTAGCTTGTTTTCATCTTTAGCATAGCACATCTAAAACTGCATGACAAAAGATCCCAAGTGAAGTCACTTCCAACTTTTTCTTTGCCAGAGGGGTAGAACAATAAAGACTTCTCAGAAGTTGTAACTGTTGTCAAAGCATCCTTATACATCTACTTGTTTTGTCACATCCTTACATATCTATGTGTTTTGTCTTATGTCTCTGAACTGGATGTTTAATTTTTCTAATTTTTAAAACTACACTAATACCTTTAAAATGTACGAGGTGTCTATGAAATGTTTTTGTACCTAAAAACTAACACCAATCCAAGACTAACACCACCTAAAGTTTATATGTCAATAATAGTGTCTTTCTGAGGAGATTTTTCTCTTGAGTATTAGAGTTTGTAGTAAAACTCAATAATCAAAATCCTAATAGTACATTATAGAATACAACATTTTTTGCATGACATCTCCCTTTTTATATCTTTCATTTCTTTCTGAAATGCTTCTTGTGATACTCCTTCTTCTTTACAATGTATATATTTTAAATGCTTTAAATATTAAAAAATGAATGCTGTTTTCTTTAAAGTGCCAGAGGTGACCAAGAAAATTCCAGAAGAGAAAGCGCCCACTGCTGTCCCTAAAAAACCAGAACCACCACCAGCCAAAGGTATGTTGCACTACAGGAAACTAAAATTTGGCAGGGGAAAAAACCCTCTGTCTTGATTGTGCAGATTACTTATATGATTGATTGTCTGTGTTTTCCTGTTACTTTTACCTTCTGTGCCCATAGTTCTATATATGTTACTGATTTAAAAATTCTTCTCTTTTGAATCATAGCTGTAATCTGTACCAGTGTGTCAGAAATACTGATGTGGCTGGGCAGAGATGAGACTGAGATTTGAGAAGAGTAAGAGAAATCTTAAGAGAAAGGGAGAAAAGAGGGCCTCTGTGATGTGAAATAGTCCCAAAATTAGCCCCAAAAGAGAGAATAGAATGAGTGATACAGATGTCTAATACAGAAGAAAAACTTCTGTGCATAGGCAAAAATTGATACCAAGAAGTCATCACACATAGAAGAATGTGACAAAGAATACAAAATGGACAATGTCAGTCTCAGTCAAATAGAGATTCAGAAGATGGTTGAATAAAACGGAAAAATAATCTAATGTAGAAGAAGGAACTCCAGAAGACTCTGAGGTGTTTCTTCAGACTTTACAGGGACATAAAATAACCTTAACCCAAAAAACATGTCAAATCAAAGGCTTTATTAAAAACCTTTGCTATTTCTATTTAAAAGTTTTGAACATAACTGTAAAATTCTGTATAATAACTGAAAAGAATCTCTTTCCTAAAGGGCCTGAAGGACCCAAGGAAGTAGATGTAGAACAAAAAATCAAAGTTGCTGTGCCTAAAACCCCAGAAGTTATACCAGCTAAAGATACTTGACATTATAACAAAAGTACAGAATTTAAAAAAAAATTCTTTTCTTGTTTTAACAAGACAGAAGACAGTATTCAAGACCTCTGGTAACATTTTCTTCTTTTGTCAAAGGTTTTTCAAGTGAGCAAATATTTTGATTGAAAAAAAATAGATCTTTATAGATGGTGTTTTCACTAAGATTGATCTGCTGTTATGCTTTAGTCTTATGAAATTCTGATAGTAAAAAGTTATTGGTATTTTTCAAGTGCTGGAGGTACCAAAGGAACTGGTCCCAGAAGAGGTTTCAGTTAAAGTATGAAAGAAACCAGAACACCAAGAGACTAACTGTATGCAAGGAAAGAAAACCCCTTAGTTTTCTAGGGTATCATTTTAACATCATGGCAATTTACTTTTACTATTAATGTATTATAAAATATTTTTGTTGTTTCAATTGTAGTTTTTGCATCTGTAACTCAGTGAGGCAGCAGAGAGAATTTTCTCTAGCAAAAGGAGAAATAACATATTTACATCCAGAACCACTGATGCTTTTGATGTCCCTGAGATTTACTTTTTCTTAGTGTCTGAACACTGTAGACATATCTTCAAAATGCATATAAATAAAATTAACTGCTTTTTTTTAAGTGCCTGAGGTGCCCAAGAAAGTGATTTCAGAAGAAAAAATACACATTGAAGTTCCTAAAAAACCAGAACCTCCACCACCCAAAGGTACATGTTCAATAGTAATAAGACTACACACAAATTTTAAGCTGTTTCTCTAAATATTATCTTTCTTACATTTGTGTTAGCAGCCTTTTTATATACTTTATATAATATATTTATAAGCGTTACAGATTGTGTTGTCTTCTTCATTTGTGAATAGCTCCCAGTAAGTAACAGTGGCTACTAATAGTGTGTGTAAAGCAATATGGGAAAAAAACCCAAATGGTTTATGAGGGTGGGTTTTTTTCTGATGCTGTGAGGTATTTTTTACCTTGGAGCTATTGTTGCCTTTTTAATTCCTATTCTACAAATTTATGAAATTAAAAAACACAAATGTCTTTAAAGAACCTGAGGTGCCGAAGAAAGTTGTGCCAGAAAAGAAAATACCTGTGCAAAAAATACCAGAACCTGTGATTGTCCCAGAACCAGAGGCTGCACCTGAAGAACCAGAACTTCCACCAAAGGAAGGTAAATCTCAACACTAATAAAATAACAAAAGCAATGTTTTTTTCTCTTGTCTTTAACATTGTAATTATCCAAGCCATCTGTTTTCTGAAATTCTAAATTATTCTTTTCTATTTATCTGCATATGCATGTGAAACAGACATACATGGTTGTTTTTGGAAAATACTGGCAAATCTTGGATGTCTGAATTGCCTGTATGCTATACTTCAGCTCTTCTTACTATTTTCACATGTTCTTACTATTCTACCTGCTTGGGTTCATGAAAACCACCACAGCTAATACCTTAAAATTTATAATAGGAGAAGAAAAGTACCCATTCTAGTAGCTAAGAGCAGAAGATATCAATGTAATTGAAAAACCAGAAGCTCCACCAAGAAAAACTAGATGCCATCACTGCTATTTCTTGAAAGAATCTTCAGCGTGTTGCCTGAAATTAATATCTTTCGTCCTGTCCATTCTGTTGACAATTCTGTTTTACTTATATCTTAAGTTATATTATTAGTGCATGTGTGTACTTCCATATGGGAGCATGAGTTTTGTGAGGCTGAGTGTGTGTGTGTGTCTTGAGAGAAAAGAGAGAAAAGCCAAAATGTCATATATTCATCATTTTAAAGGCCAGCATAAATGATCAGCACCTGATATGTTTTCAATATTCTCATTACAATTGCTTTTTTATGTTTTATGGTTGACTTAATTTTAGTATGATGTCAGTGCAGTTGTTAAATTGAGAACTAATATCTTTTATGTACATAAAGTGGCCAAGACAACTTTGCCAGAAAAGAAAGTACCTGTTCCAGTTTCCCGAGAACCAAAGTCCATTGCAGGACACACAAAACCAAAGCCCCAAGAAGTGGAACCGCAAGAACCAGAAGTGGTTGGAGTGGCCCGAAAACAAAAGTCTGTAAAGGCAGTTCAAAAACTAGAGCATGTTCTGACATCTGAGGAGCCTGAGACTGTTTTGATACGCCAAAAAACAGAATCTGTTGTGGCATCCCAAAAACCAGAGCATATTGTGGTGCCTGAGAAACCAGAGTTTGTTGTGGTACCTGAGGAACCCAAGCCTGATGTGGCATCCCAAAAACTAAAACATGGTGTGATGCCCCTGAAACAGAAGCCTGTTGTGGAATCCCAAAAACTAGAACATGTTGTAGTGCTTGAGAAACAAGAGTTTATTGTGGTACCTGAGGAACCCAAGCCTGATGTGGCATCCCAAAAACTAAAACATGGTGTGATGCCCCTGAAACAGAAGCCTGTTGTGGAATCCCAAAAACTAGAACATGTTGTAGTGCTTGAGAAACAAGAGTTTATTGTGGTACCTGAGGAACCCAAGCCTGATGTAGAACCCCAAAAACTAAAACATGGTGTGATGCCCCCAAAACAGAAGCCTGTTGTTGAACCCCAAAAACCAAAGCGTGTTGTAGTGCCCGAAAAACAAGAATTTGTTGTGGTACCTGAGGAACCCAAGCCTGATGAAGAACCCCAAAAACTAAAACATGGTGTGATGCCCCCAAAACAGAAGCCCATTGTGGAATCCAAAATACTAGAACACGTTGTAGTGCTCGAGAAACAGGAATTTGTTGTGGTACCTGAGGAACCCAAGCCTGATGAAGAACCCCAAAAACTAAAACATGGTGTGATGCCCCCAAAACAGAAACCCATTGTGGAATCCCAAAAACTAGAACATGTTGTAGTGCTTGAGAAACAAGAATTTGTTGTAGTACCTGAGGAACCCATGCCTGATGTGCCACCCCAAAAGTTGAAGTATGGCGTGATGCCCTCAAAACAAAAGCCAGTTCTGGAATCACAGAAACCAGAACCACTTATGGTCCCTGAGGAATCTGAGCTCATAGTGGTGTCTGAGGAGTCAGAGACAGTTGAATCAACCCAAAAATCAAAGCGTGTTCTCGTGCCCCCCAAAACAAAACATTTTGTGCTGCATCAAAAAACAGAGTTTGTAGCAGCTGAAGAAACAGACTTTGCTGCAGATTCTCAGAAATCAAAGCCTATTGCGGTGTCCAGAAAATCAAAGCCTTTTGTGCCAGAACCTGTCACGGTGTCTGAGGAACCAGAAATAGTTTTAGCACCCCAAAAACTAGAGCCTTCTACACCACTTCGAAAACTAAAGCCTGAAGTGACATCCAAAGAACCAGAGCTTGTTTTGGCACCGGAGGAACCACCATCAACCAAGCTGGCCGAAAAGGAAGAGCACGTTGCTGCTAAAAAGCAAGCAGCTACACTGCCTAAAGGTACCTCTTATGCAGGGGATCTCTTTTCCTTTCCTTGACTATGTTGTTTCACTGCTCATTTTAAAGCTTAATACACATAACTAATAGATACTAATATCTTCAAAGAACATGCAATGCCTGAAAGGCTGTCCCAGCAAATTTCTCTAGCTGCTCCTGAAAAATCAAAACCTCCATCAGTCAAAGCTTCATGTTATCATGAATACATGACAATCACACTGAATCATCTCTTAAGTATTATTTTAACCTCTTATGTTCTGTCTGTCATTTTTGATGTGTTTTAAGCAATGTTTACTAAACAAATCACACGGAGTATGAGTGTGTGCTAAATTGTTACTTCAAAACATGTCTGTTGTCCTTTGTGTTTCAGTCTCTGTATTTAATACTGAGTTTTATTGTAACTGTAAAATGAAATGCACTAATATCTTTGAAGTGCCTGAGATGGCTGAGAGGACTGTTCCAGAGAAGAAAGTGCCCCCTGCTCTGTCTAAAAAACCAGATGCTGCACTTCCTAAAGGTACATGTCACCACTACTATCATCCTAAGGAAGGGTGTTGTTTGCTTTTTAGGGTTTTTTTAAATGAATCTCAGTTTAAATTGATCTTTCACTGTATACTCTGATATTGAAAATACGGGACAAATGTACCAAATATGAATCGCTGTGCAGGGTGTGAAATGTTTCCTCAACTAAAACCTCTACTGGGTTTATGTCATATCAAGCAGATATGATAAACTCCTGTCTACCAAAAAAATGCCAGAAACTTATAGATGCAAGAGAAGGAGTTCATAAACAGTTGTTCACATTATTAGTAGGGATGGCTCCATACATGGTTTAGTGGGATTGGGCAGTGTTACATTTACAGTTAGATTTGATGATCTTAAAGGTTTTTTCCAACCTAGATGATTCTATGAGGAAAGACAAAATAAACAGAAGCTAAAGGTTTCAGCAGTTTTAGTACATACAGCAAAATAATCACAAATATCTCTATGTATCTGTGTCATGGAGCAGACTATTTTCTTTAAACAGTTATTTATAATTTGCCTGTATTTTGGTCATACATAAATAATTTCGACTATGGGATTTGCAAAGTTGTTACTTTGTAAAAGTAGCATTAAAGAGCTGTAAAGTTACTGTGAGCATGTAATACAGTGAGCCTTTAAAAAGGCATTTATAATTGAAATACAAAAAAATTACTTAAGACACACTAAAACCAAAGACACTATACATTGATGCAGTGATGCATGATTTCATTTCATTTAGAAGTCCCAAGCACTGGCCAGAGAAAACATTCTCTCTGCCACCAGATTCTCTCCATCCTAAATACAATGACATTCCTCAAGTGAAGTACCACCTCATAGTGATGATATAATCATTTACATAACTGAAATTAATGTAACAGGAAACAGCTACAAGCAACACCTAGTGATTAGAATGAAAGCCGGGAGACAACAAAGGGAAAATATGAGTAATTAAAGAAGAGAGGAAACATGCAAAAAATAGAAAAAGAAAGGTGAAGTCAACCTCAAGGATAAAAATAGTGATAGTATCCAAGTGACAAGTAAAAAGATGGCAATGACAGCCTAAACCAGCACAGAACACAGTCATTTATGAAACATGGCTGGTATACAAATACACTAGGATTCCATAAATAAATCTCTGATCATCTGTTACTAAGAAGCCAGATATATTTTCTACATTTCCACCCTGACCAAGAAACAAAGACCACACAGAGTTCCCATCTGCTGTGTGATGTATTGGGCACCCTGGTCATTCCACAGGTTGGAGGCAAAGCAGAGCTGATGACTGAATGTAACCACAGCACTTTCTCAAAAAAGACTGTGTGCATGTACTACTGGTTGTCTTATTGCTACATCGACTTCTGCAGTGCCCACAAAACTAAAATACACTAATATCTTTGAAGTTCCCAAGGTGCCCAAGAAAGGTGTTCTGGAAGAGCCTACACCTGTAACTGTGCCAAAAAGGCCAGAACCGGCAGCAGTTCGAGGTACCTGTCGCTTTGTGCATCAGTCTGAGTGAGACTGTCCTTACTGTCTTACGTGTTATTTCTGATGTCTGTCACTCTGTTCACTTGTGATTTCCTGAAATTTCTGAAATTCCGTGCTGTGTAGAAATTCTAATATTAGAATGGGAAAGAGCTTTCTAATTTGGATTTTTAATGAAAACTTCTCTCTTTATCATTTTGCCAAGAATCTCAAGTAATATAATTTTTTTATCAAAAGTGTTTTTGTGTAACCACTATGAACTGGCACACCTGTCCTATTGTGCAGTGGTAACTACCAGACACAGTCAAGACAAAGCAAGATTAAAAACAGACAAACAGGAAAAAAAAACCCACCAAAAAACCTGATCACTTCAGTGAAAATAAGCAGGAAAGACAGGTTTAATGGACTGGTGAAGGAACTGAAGTTAGTATGGGAAAAGAAGGCCCAAAGTAAAAAGAGGAACATACCTAGACAGGACAGTAGTATTTTAAGACTTAGGCATACAGACCTAGATCCCAAATAACAAATACTCCAAACTTTTTATTAATGCAGTACTTAATCAAATGTGTGGTCAATCAGGATGGTCTGACATACGTCTCTTCTGACCATAACCTCATGGGGACCCTAGAAATTTGGTTCCTCAAATCTACAACTGCATTGCACATAATTATTATGTACAAGACCACTAATGTTCTGTACTTGTGCATCACAATTCTGCATCACTTTTGCTCACTATGCAGGTGGCTCTTTTACCCTCACCAAATGCAATGTTTAAATAAAGGATTATAGAAGCATTGAAACCTAACTCAAAAGCCCCCACAAACACTGGAAAATAATTGAAAAAACAGAAGGGAAATAGAGGCGAGTAGTAATAATAATATAGTAATAATGATGGGATTTCTGTTCCGCGCCCTGTCTGTGCCCAAACTGCTGAACGTAAAGCACCAGCAGATTCATGAGGAATGGTAACAGATAATACACGGGAGGAGGTTGCTCCCAGAGAAGAGCCAGATCCCAGCAGGGCTGAGAATGAAAGGCTGTCCTCCTCCAAGGGAGGAAAGGCTGCTAAGTACCCTAATTCACACCTCACCCTCAAGCCTATGCATAGCCAGCAGTTCTCTCCCAGAACCTACCTGGCATCACTGCTCTGTGCCTGTGCCTGTGCCCTGTGGGGGTTTGTGTGTGTGACCGAGTGAGAGAGAGACAGAGACGTGGGCTGATGCTGTGAGACCACTTTGGTTGTGTTCATGAGTACATCTCCAGTTTACATTTCACTGTGCATCCTTCTGTTGTATGTATTAAACTGACTGCTACTAATATCTTTGAAGCACCCGAGGTGCCCAGGAAGGCTACTCGTGAGGAAAAAATACCTGTGCCCACTGCCAAAGCACCAGAGCTTCCAGCACCCAGAGGTACCTGTCTTCATTGATAACTTAACAAAGAAGAGATGTCATCTTCTTCTCCTCAGCCTTGTCCTACCCTCTCCTGGCGTGTCTCTGTTTCCTGACTGAGACTGTCAAGGCTGTGTGTGCTGGGAAAAGGGTGCTGCACAGTGTGTGAGGGTTGGAGCTGGCTGTTGTGATGTTCTGTGTCTGTGTCGCCCTGCTTGTTGTTCCTGCTTGCCATATGTTCTCAACAATGTAAAATGAAATGCACTAATATCTTTGAAGTGCCTGAGATGCCTGAAGCTGAGATCCTGGAGGAGGAAGAAGAGGTGGCAGCACCAGAAGAGGTGGCAGCAGTTGCTGAGCCTGGAGAGCCAGAAGTCTCTCCAGCTGAAGGTATAGGGTGGTGTTCTGAAAGAGCCTGCCATGGCCTCCACATTGCTGCAGTGCTCAGTGTTCTTTGCCCCTCTGCACTCTGTGGGGAGGGGTGAGAGCAGCATTTGGTCATTTTGTATCTCTGTGTGCCTGTACACTCCCCGCAAAAGAGGGTGGGGTTTTCCAAAAGCACCCCTCTCATAAGCCTTGGGCTCTTTGCAGTGAGTCCACTTTAGGCAGGAGTATTAGCTGGAGAGGACTCCCTGATAGCCTGTCAAGTGCTTACTTTCCTGCTTTCCTGCTTGCCATTTGCCTGTTTGCTGACCTTAAACTCAGTCAAGTAAACGGATCTAATATCTTTAAAGTGCCTGAGGTGATTGAGGAGGAAGAGGCAGAAGAGGAGGTGCCAGTGGTCATTCCCACAAAGCCTGTGGCTGTGCCCAAGGAACCTGTGGCTGTGCCCAAGGAACCTGTGGCTGTGCCCAAGAAACCAGAACCTCCACAAGCTAAAGGTATATCTTCTGGGGAGAGGTGCTTTTTTCTTTTAGTGTCTTGATTAATATTTTCATTTGTTATGCCTTCTTTTGTGTAAGATTTGTTACTTGTCCTCGACCCTTAACCTCTGCTATTCCTGTCTTTGTGCATGACTAACCAACCAGTCACTAGAGGAATGTTAAAGTGCTTAGGAATATCTAAACTCTTTGATTGTTATGATCTTTCCTACTAATTTAACTGTGAAATTAAGATGAAATAATATCTTTAAAGTGCTCAAGGTGCCCAAGAAAGCTGTCCCACAAGAAAAGACGCCTGTTGCAGTACCCAAACAACCAGAACCACCACCAGCCAAAGGTACAGGTCGCTATTAGTACCTTCATTAGAAAGAAAATCATGCTCTTCCAGGCTTCAGTTAAACTAATTTTTTTATGATGACCTATCAGAGATAGGTGACTAAGAAATATGAAGTGCAATGTGGAGTGTCAAAAACATGGCAGAAAAACTAGATTTCATTCCTTGAAAAATATCTCTACCTTACCAAACTTTTAGTAAAGTTTAGGAATTAACATTACTGACTCTTTAGTTTAAACAGAATAACAGGCTTTTCTGAAGAAGAGCCTGAAAATAAGCCTTTAAGTTTAAAGAACAAAAGATTGCATCCCTGAAATTTCTAACAGATGACAGCAGCAGAATAAGTTCTCTACATTTTTAAAAGTAAAGTAATGCCAATGTACATGAGGAATTTTTGCTAGCAAATGACTGGATGTATCTAGTGATTATCTTATTACCACATTAATACAACCAATAGGAGAAGAGAGACTATGAGAAGTACATATATTTCTACAGTAGAATTTAAATGACAGAAACTGTGGAACATAGAAACATAAGAGGAGGTGTAAGGAATGGAAATAATTGATAGAAAAAAAAAGATGGTAATGATAAATCAAATGCTACTGTCCTAAAAAAACCTCTAACAATAACAAAGTAGTCATGAATTATATATGGCTGATATACAAATACACTAGGATTCCATAAATAAATCTCTGATCATCTGTTACAAAGAAGCCAGATATATTTTCTACATTTCCACCCTGACCAAGAAACAAAGACCACACAGAGTTCCCATCTGCTGTGTGATGTATTGGGCACCCTGGTCATTCCACAGGTTGGAAGCAAAGCAGAGCTGATGACTGAATGTAACCACAGCACTTTCTCAAAAAAGACTGTGTGCATGTACTACTGGTTGTCTTATTGCTACATCGACTTCTGCAGTGCCCACAAAACTAAAATACACTAATATCTTTGAAGTTCCCAAGGTGCCCAAGAAAGGTGTTCTGGAAGAGCCTACACCTGTAACTGTGCCAAAAAGGCCAGAACCGGCAGCAGTTCGAGGTACCTGTCGCTTTGTGCATCAGTCTGAGTGAGACTGTCCTTACTGTCTTACGTGTTATTTCTGATGTCTGTCGCTCTGTTCACTTGTGATTTCCTGAAGTTTGTATATTCTGTGCTGTGTATCAGTTAGGAATTTGATAATGCAGTTATTTTGTAGAAATAACTCAAATTATATTTTGAGTTTACTATATTGGTGTCTTATTCTGAATCAGTAGACACTAAAATGTTGTATTTTAACAATTGATCATAAGTTTTCCATACGGCTGCCCAAATTTGTTATCTTAAATTGACAAGAGTCTACATGATTCTTCTGGCAGACTCAGGTAGTGTATATAATAGACATAAATCTTTTGAAATGAAAACCTAATTTTTATTCAGCAATGCACAAGTGCAGTAAGAAGTGACAGTGTAGAAAGTTTTTAAAGAAATTGCTGACACTTTTAGGGTTTATAATAAAGAAAGAATCATTCTAAAATCCATTGCACTGTACTGGTCATAGAAGTGGCCACAGTGAAATGAAAATTGAAGCAAGAGAGGTACTTAGGCCTAACAAAATAAGCCAAAAAAAAAAAGAAAAGAAAAGCATAAGCAAAGAATGGATATACAGAAGGACAAAAATAGGGAAAAATGAGAAAAACTGTGTTCCTCATTCTGTCATTACCCAAACTGCTGGATGTAAAGCACCAGCAGATTCATGAGGAATGGTAACAGATAATACACGGGAGGAGGTTGCTCCCAGAGCCAGATCCCAGCAGGGCTGAGAATGAAAGGCTCTCCTCCTCCAAGGGAAGAAAGGCTGCTAAGTACCCTAATTCACACCTCACCCTCAAGCCTATGCATAGCCAGCAGTTCTCTCCCAGAACCTACCTGGCATCACTGCTCTGTGCCTGTGCCTGTGCCCTGTGAGGGTTTGTGTGTGTGACCGAGTGAGAGAGAGACAGAGACGTGGGCTGATGCTGTGAGACCACTTTGGTTGTGTTCATGAGTACATCTCCAGTTTACATTTCACTGTGCATCCTTCTGTTGTATGTATTAAACTGACTGCTACTAATATCTTTGAAGCACCCGAGGTGCCCAGGAAGGCTACTCGTGAGGAAAAAATACCTGTGCCCACTGCCAAAGCACCAGAGCTTCCAGCACCCAGAGGTACCTGTCTTCATTGATAACTTAACAAAGAAGAGATGTCATCTTCTTCTCCTCAGCCTTGTCCTACCCTCTCCTGGCGTGTCTCTGTTTCCTGACTGAGACTGTCAAGGCTGTGTGTGCTGGGAAAAGGGTGCTGCACAGTGTGTGAGGGTTGGAGCTGGCTGTTGTGATGTTCTGTGTCTGTGTCGCCCTGCTTGTTGTTCCTGCTTGCCATATGTTCTCAACAATGTAAAATGAAATGCACTAATATCTTTGAAGTGCCTGAGATGCCTGAAGCTGAGATCCTGGAGGAGGAAGAAGAGGTGGCAGCACCAGAAGAGGTGGCAGCAGTTGCTGAGCCTGGAGAGCCAGAAGTCTCTCCAGCTGAAGGTATAGGGTGGTGTTCTGAAAGAGCCTGCCATGGCCTCCACATTGCTGCAGTGCTCAGTGTTCTTTGCCCCTCTGCACTCTGTGGGGAGGGGTGAGAGCAGCATTTGGTCATTTTGTATCTCTGTGTGCATGATCTTTAGCTCATTCAAGTAAAAACAACTAATATCTTTAAAGTGCCTGAGGTGATTGAGGAGGACGAGGCAGAAGAGGAGGTGCCAGTGGTCATTCCCGCAAAGCCTGTGGCTGTGCCCAAGAAACCTGTGGCTGTGCCAAAGAAACCTGTGGCTGTGCCAAAGAAACCTGTGGCTGCACCCAAGAAACCAGAGCCTGTTGCTGTGCCAAAAGTACCAGAACCTGCTCCTGTCCTTAGAAAACGTACAATTCCTTCAGTGAAAGGTACATACATCAGTGACTGAGCATCTCCTTATCTCTACTCTCCGAATATCTTTTCTCTTGTTTCACTGATGTAGGCAGTGCCAAATGAATAATCTTCTGCTTAAATTTATTATTCTTCATGTTTGGAATGCCCTACTCTTTTTAGTTATTGCACTTTTCACTATTATGTGTATATGTGTCTTAATATTCACAAAAATGAAAATTTACTAATATCTTTAAAGAACCTGAAGTGCCAGAGAGAACTGTCCCAGAAGAGAAAGTGCCTCTTACAACACCTAAAAAGTCGCAATTAGAAAAACCAGAGCCTCCTCCAACCAAAGGTACATATTGCCAGAAGGCATCTCCTGAGAAGAAATGTTTTCTATATTCTTTCTTTTGTTTGTTCATAACTGAGTCTATAAAATTTGTCAGTTGAATGTAGACTACCTTGAGAAGGACTGGAGCAGAGTCTTTCATGGTTATGGCCACTGTTACTGTGATTTTGTCTGTGCTAGATGTCTTTGTCTTTTTATGTTTCATATGTACATTTATATACACACAAATAAAAGAAACTTAATATTTTTTTCAAGTGCCTGAGGTACCCAAGAAACCTGTCTCAGAGGAGAAAGTACCTGTTGCTATTCCTAAAATACCTGAATCACCACCAAGTGAAGGTTTGTGCCACCACAGATTTTACTCTAAGAACAATCCTTTGTCCTGTTCTTCCAAGTATAAGCTCTAAAGTAGGCATTTTCCCTTTTCTCCCATTGTGGTGTTTGTAAGTTGTTCACTTCATATTTTAGATTATACTAGTCAATATTTCTTCTACCTTTTGTTATATTTTCATATTTGGAAGTAGAATATATATTCCTGCACAGGATAAATCTCCTTTTAAGATAATATTAAATTCCCACTAAATTAGAGTCTCTCAAAAGTTAGTACTTATGTTGCTGTTATAATCTTAAATTAATTGAGAGCTTTGAGATTTTTATTCTTTCCTGTTAAAATGACTCATCCACAAATTTGATGTTTAGTTTATATCATATATATAAAAAATTCTATCCTTCACACAATCCTGACTCATGCTTAGAAAAGAAAGTAGTTTTTCAAAATCTTGCATTAACTGCAAAAGTAACAGATACTGAGTGATTACTTATCCTAATATGTATTTGTCTGTGTCTGTTGGAGTAGATTTGCTTTTAGTTATGTCTGTATAACTGTTCACATGAAACAATCTTATAATTGAAAACTTACACCAGTTGTCAATATTCTTTAAAGAATATAAAATGATAAAGGAGATTGAGCCTGAAGAAGCAGAAGAAGTTCCAGCTGTAGAAGTTGAAGAAGCTTTACCAGTTGAAGGTATACAAAGTACTTCCCTAGAGGCTGCCACACACCTGTCTTTCATTATCATCATGTGCAGTTTTTTTCTTGCTCTCTCATTTTTCACACATGTGCCTGTATGTTGTTGGTCACCTGTACGATGTAGGTCTTTATGTGATTCTTCCTTTGTTGTGTTCTGGACATTATTTCTGATCATTTAATTCTAAGTATAACCTGAAGATTGTTTTAAATGCTTTCATTTTGTTTCTTGTCCACAAGAGTCTTACCATCATTGGGTTTTCTACCTTTGTTCTCATGTTATTAACATGCTTTTTAAAGTCAGCTTGGATATTTGTATTGTGTGCATGCTATGAAGCAGTAATTTAAGGCTCTTTCCTGCTCCCATTTAATTCAATGACATTTTTTCACTGGCTTCACTGGAAATGGAAAATGGTGGTCTTTAGGTTTGTACATTACTCTTCACATAACTACCATCGTAGGAAATTTATTCTAAATCTACCTAATGTTATTTAAAGTGCCACCACCTGAAAAGAAGGTCCCTGAAAAGCGAAAACCACCACCACCACCACCTGCTCCAAAAGAAGATATTAAACTGGCAAAAGATCTACTTAAAGGTATAATCATCTGAAGCCACAAATAACAGTGGAAACTCAAAGTGTGATCTTTTAAAATTATACTGATGAAACTTGAAAAGCATGCTTTTGAACTATCATTCTGTGTCTTTTTTACTTCTTTTCTAATATACTATACTTTAATGGTGCACCTCACTAATGCTCAGTTCTTCATGATTTTTTATCAGCGTTGTGCTAAAGCAATTTACATGGGTTCTTTTCAATAGTTACAGAAAAAAAACCAATTTATTAAAACAATTTTAATCAAGTTAACACATTCTTCTGTCCTTAACATAATTCTTCTCTCTTTAACATGTTCTTGCAAATGAAAAGTATCCCCAGCAATAATTTGCTGGTGTTATTATATGAACATGGGTTTCAGATCAATCGTGCTTCATACAGACCATCTGACTTTTTCTAAACAGTTAATCAGCAAGGATCTTAGCTTTGCAGCTTTTGTCCTTCTCTTACATCGATACTAGTAATGAGGTGTTTGGATTTTTTAGAAAACTCCTTTCTTTTTTGAGTCTAATGTGTGTTGTAAAATTCAAATAATTTTCTTTAAAGCTCCTGAAGCAAGGAAGAAAGTTGTGGCTGCAAAACCTGTTGAGCCTCCGAAATTGGAACCCCCACCTGCTAAAGGTATCTACCTAATATAAGGATCTTGCTTAAAATAAACCTCTCATGAGTGCAAAGTTGTAGTTCTCAGTATTTTCTTCTTTAATTTGCTCAAATATATCAAAACACTGTCTATGTTAGATTATGCTCAGCACTGCACCCCCATCTTGGGCATATATGTTTGTGTTATATTTGTGTCCACTTTAACCACCCATCATGCAATCCGTGAGATGCAAGAGACAGAAACATAGAAGAGTGAGAGAGTTTTTATGAGTTTTATCACTTGTGTAGATGCTCACTTTAGTTTTCTACTTAGCTAGAAATAAAAAAAAAAATACTGTTTAAATGTATACAGCATTGTTCTAACATGCTGTATTTATTATTTTTCTGAAGTGTAATTTATTTTTGTGAGAGGACACTTTCTAGAGATGGGAATGAGTAATGTATTGAGCAAGCCACTTCACAAGTATGCCTTTATATTATTCATATGTTCTGGAGTTTAAGATAAACTAAGCAGCTAAGCAGTGGACGTTTCTTCTTAATGCTGTTCCAAGTTTAGAGATTAAAGTAGATCCTTATGACTATCACAGAAAGACAGCTCTTATGGATAGATATGTAACATAAGCCTGTAGTGAAAGAGGACAAGGAAATAAAAACGTTGCTATGATGATGACTGTTCTTGAATACATAACCTTTGTGGTTTTCTCAAACCATACTTCTCTTCTGTTGATTTGTATGAAGATTTTCTCTTATGTGTAAACTTAGATGACAGCTGTATGCAGATTGTATAGAAAAGATATTAAAACTATTGACTTCAGTATCAACAGTTTTACCTTTGATTTTAATATTTAGTAGTGAACTAGCATTTGATTTGTCTGTTTGGACAGGCTAGTTGTTGGTTAGCTCTTACTACTGTTATGAACCTATAATAAAATCTGGAATAATATTCTTTTAAGTGCCTGGACTTGTAAAGAAACCTCGCAGAGTAATTCCTGAGGTTGCTCCCCCACCAAAAGAAGAAGTTGTTTTGAAAAGAGGTATAGTAACTTGGCTCTGTTTTTAAAAACCCAGCATTTTTACATTGTTCAGCATATTCTCCTAAGTAAAATTGTTTTATGTATGTGGTATGGAAAATTATATGATCAAATACTATCTGATGGCTGTTTCTTGGGAAAAGCAGTTGTAGTTGCAGGGATGAAAGGGGGATAGTCTGAAAGTCTCTCAGATCCAAAGCATTTGTAATTAAAACAAAGCAGAACATTGAAAATCTAGTTCCCTATTTCTCTGTTCCATTTTCCTGATCTCTTTATAATAGAGTAGAGAATTTTCCACTGTCTTCAGCTTCTGGACCCCTGTCCAGAGACAGTGTAAATGTTATTAAAGTCACATGTGTAGTCTATGTATTCTCTTTTATGGTTTTCTTAGAAGTACCGCTCAGATCACAGAACCCCACGGTACTACTGGACATCAGTCTCCTTTCCTGCAACCTCTGGGGCATTCTGACTCATTTTGTGCTCAACTATTGCTTAGAAAAATGAAGCACTAATTCCAGTTCTCTTCAAAATACCCCAGAGGGATGATTCGTGCCTGTGTACCTGGCAGCCAACTTTCAAATTTCAGACAACATAATAAAATACAATATTCCATTTTTGACAGTGTCATTACATATCTAAGATGGAGAACTGAGAAGACAAAAATAAGTGAAATCAATAAAATGGAAAACAGACATTATATAATTTGAGCTCTCCGAATACAATACTTGAGGATGTAGTCTTGTTCTCTCACTGAAGTCAATGGGAGTTTAATCTATAATCCTACATTATGTCTCTAAAAATAATCTCTAACTGCAGTTAATAATTCATAATTATATATGGCAAGTCATAATTTAAATAAGAGAATAAATAATAAAGATATTACAAGAAATTTTATTCTATCGTAGTCAATTAACATTAAAATCTTTCCTCTCAGATGGACTGCTCATAACAAAAATGTCCTTTTTCCTTAGATGACTTGAATTTTAAATGACTTTCAGAATACTATCTTGAATAGTTACACAAATCTTCCATTTCTATTGAGCTATATATTTTATTTTCCTGTTTCTTTGTGATTGATGGTTTTAATCTTTATCTTGTTCACTATCTTATTCTTTTGTTTGCCTGTGCTTTAAAAACTGAGATTTCTTTTCTTTTGAAGTTCTTAAAAAGAAACCTGAAGAGGAAGAACCTAAACCAGAAAAAGAGCCTAAACCAGAAGTTAAACCAGTACCTACACCAGTAGAAAAAATTAAGAAACCTGAAGGTACTAGATTACTTTCAAATCTATTTATAAATTTTATTTTTTTTTTAAACATCCCACTAGTAAGTAGTATTCTCTTAAATTCAGGAATGAAACTGATATCTTAAAAGATGGCTTGCTTTGACCTAATGGTGCAATTTAAATCTTTGCTGGAAGCACAACCAAGTTTGACATTCACATTTGGGTCTGAATTCTGCATTTTTGGATTGTTTCTCAATCTTCATTGTGTATAGAAAAGCGCTTTACTAGTATTTAATATAATACTGATAAAAATATAACTACAGCAGAACAGTTGATCCAAGCATTCTTTTAGGTAACATATTACAAATATGTGTCCTTTTACCTATTTATAGTTTCTAATGTATTCAAGTCTTACTCTAAGAAATACATACTCCTAAACCTTGTGAACATCTGAAACTGTTTACATGCAAAAACAATGAAAACTTTTAAATACACTTGAGGGTATTCTATTTAGGGATTTAAGGTGTTTTAATATATCTTAAAAAATAAAAATATTCTTTTAAAGTCCCAGAAATTCCTACGAAGAAAACTGAGATACCTGTCATAAAAAAAGAGGAGAAACATGTGCCTGAACCACCAAAAGGTACAGACGTGTGGTGCACTTTTTCCTTATTGCAGCAGCTAAAGGATATTCAGTGCTGAATATCATGCTATATTAACATAATGCATTACTGTCCTCCAGTCTGTCATGACTACTGTGTCCTCATTAACCATTTTGCAATCTTCTCGATTTCTTGTTGTCTTTATTCTTCAATGCTTGAAAAATTCATCTTTTTTCCATTGTTTCCAATCTTGCTTTACAAGCGTTAATCTCAAGGTCATTTCCTGCTTTTTGGCCAAATAAAATGGAAACCAATAAATTCTGTCTTTGTTCAGCTCTCTCTGTGTTTTTGCTCCTAACTACTAATGCTCAATGTGATTGCAAAAAATGTAAACTAACGTACTTGTAATTTCTGTGTTTGAAATGGCAGAAACTAAGCAAGCATCTGTCCCAGTTCCTGGGCCTGAACCTAAACCTGCAGTAGGTAAGAATTCTTTAGTCATGAATACTGGTCAAGCCTTTCTTTTGTGTCTAGTATTTTTCATTCAGGGATTTCTCACTAAAGGGACATTCATAGGTTGGAAGGTGACTTCAAGGGCAACCTGGTCCAACCTTTCTTGGCAAAAGCACAGTCTAGACAAGATGACTCAGCACCCTGTGCAGCTGAATCTCAAAAGTGTCCACACAAAGGGCTTTAGAATTAATAAGACTAGAACTTTCATACCATCTACAAGACATTTTGAAGACCGTCATACTGAAAGTAATGTATTAAAACTCTTTTTTCCCCGTACAGCTCTAAAATCTCCAAAACCAGCTGAAGAACCAGCACCTGCTGTTACTGCTCCAGTGACAGCTCCAGTTGTTGGAAAGAAAGCAGGTATTTATGTGTGTTCTATGCTATTTATAAGGTTTTTCTCTCTGACATACCTAAATACTTTCAGTATAAAAAGAGTGAAGAGCTGTACAATAACTCATTCATTACAGGAAGATTTGAGGTCCCGTTCAAGGATCTTGTTATTCTAGGTACTGTCACCTAATTTAAAACAAAAACATCTCTGATAGACTATGGAGACCAGTCTATGCTCTTTTGTCTTGATGGTAATGTGTGTCTTTATTTGTTGTCCTACTATGAAATTTGTGTATTCTGTTGTTTTCTTGGTGTTCCTTATGTCCTGATATATGTTTTGTGAATTGTATCTTGTATAGAAAAAGAGAAGTTACATGTGTTTGTGAACAGTTGTTGTGTTGTTTGGTTTCCTGCTTTTGACTTGTCATTGAAGCCCTGAGGAAAGGTGGCAGTGATGTTGAAGAACTAGAGTATTGCTACTTTCATGTGCTATGCTTAGGACCCCGGAACAAAGCCTGCTGTGAAAAAAATGAACTGTGAAGGTTCCAGTTCCTCTGAAACACTCTGAGCCTGTGGTCCACGAGCAGAGCTGATGTACATTCTGCTCTCACACCACTCAAAGGACCTCATGTTACAGTAGAGCTCAGATCTTGGGCATTTGAGAAGCCAAATCATGACTGCCTCTTGGCCGCTGGTCTGGTGATGTAGCCTGAAGTGGCACAATGAACCTTTTTTATGTCAGTTACCAGATAGCTGTCACTTTCTGCTACTTTTAACCTGCACTGAATTTAAAGTGGTGATCTAACGAGACAATACTAAGAGTGGTTTACTTAGGTTTTCTGTTCATGTGTGCCATTCTTACCTTTCTTTTGTGATTATGTTGTAAGTTTTCTGTTGTGTAGAGAAAAAGTGTTCTATGTTCATTTTATTTCAGGTATAGCTGGAAAATTTTTCTTAAAATATGTTGTTCCTGATTCTTATTCTTACGGATTTTAACTCTCTAAATTACCTATGAAACCTTTGTAGCTGCAGAAAAGCCTGATGCACCACCTGTATTAAAGCATAGAGATAAAATGCCTTCAGTGGAAGAAGAAAAGCCTGAGTCAATTGTGTTAAAGAAGATTTTGGTTGAGAAAAGCTTGCATGTAAAAGAGAAAGTAAGTCCTAAGGAGACAGTTCCAGCCATAGAGCCAGTTGAGTATAAAATCTCACTGGAAACAGCTGATGGAATACTGAATTCAGAGAGAGATGAACAGGAGAAAGTATCTCTTAAATATTTCATCCTGGCTTCTGAAGAAGAGGAACCAGAAATGACACATGTAGTTTCAAGAAAGACTACCCTTACAGGTGAGAAATTAGAAGTTGAAATGGATCACATTACTTACACAAAACATGAACTACCACTACCGGATGAGGAAGAGAAATTGATTTCTAGAACATCTGAACATGTGGAAAGAGATTCTGGAGAAGAAAAGGAGGATGAAATTAAATTGCTTGTTCATGGGGAAGATGCCATAGAGAAAGTCTCTGAAAAGTTTAGTGTTCTTCATGAAGGAAAGCTTCCTGGCCATGGAAAAGAAGAAGAAATTGAATCAACTTGTATACCTAAACCCAGAAAGCCATATCAGACTAGGGACCAGAAAAGACTTCTAGGAAAAGAGAAAAAAGCAAAAATAAGTTTGCAACCTGAAAAATTTCACATTAAGGATAAAACTTCATTTGCACAGGATATCATAGAGGCAGGCATAGCTGAAACTCCTCAGCTTAGAAATGAAAATGAGAGAGGAGGTTTTACTCCAGAGAAATCTGAAGTTCCTCTTGGAGAATCAATGAAGGAGCATGGCATACAAAGTAAAATTCAGAGGATGAAGCAGTCTGGTAGCATAGTAGCTGAAATTCCTATAGATAAGGTTCTTAACAAAGAAGCAAAGAAAACAGAAGACATTCAAGATGATAAGAAAGATAAAAAGCTGGATTTTACACCAGCAGAAGTACATTCCTTAGACCTATCTGGGGAGGCTGAGCCAGGATTGAGAAAAGATGTTGACCTAGAACACCCCACTGAATATGAGGAGGTTCCCAGAGAGGAGGTTCCTCACACAATCTTTAAATCGTCTGTTCTTAAGTCAGAAGTAGTAGAAACAAAAGCAAGAGAAAAATACTCTACAGAGAAAGAAGTTCACTATGAGGAGGCTTTAGGACGATCGTTGACTGAGAAAGCACTCCTAAGTGATAAAAAAACAGGCAAGAAGATTACACCAGAGAAGGAAGAAAAAACTCTCTTCAGCTCCCACTTTAAAAAGGGCAAAATTAGGCAGTCAAATGCCCCTGAAATTCTGCCTGTGGAAAAAGAATTGGATACAGTGATGACAGAAGGAATGGAAAGTGAAGTTTCTATAGGAGAACATGAAAAGGGAGTCATACCTGAGTCAGTAAAGAAAGTTGCTATTCAGCCACCACAAAGTCAAGATGAAAAACAAATTCAAGAAGTTCATACCATTCAGGATGAACATAAAGAAACTCTAGCTCACAAAAGCAGAAAATATAAAATTGAAGAAAAGCAATTTACAGAAGGTATATCAGATGGAAAAACATCACCTGAACATGGCATTGGAAAAAGCACATCTGGTACCATGAAAAAAGAGAAGAGAAAGCCCTCAGACAAATTATCGTCAAGCAAAGGGATCCTTGCAAATGGAGAAGATGCTTACTCCTCAAGCATAGGTAAGGTAATAACTTCCAAGAAAGCAGAAGGAGAGAAAGAATACCAGAAATCAGAACCTGCTCACCTGACTGAGCAGGCCACTAGACTTTTGAGTGAAAATAAGAATTTGGATGCACATGGAGAGTCATGTGAAGTTCTGGATGTTCCAGCAAAGTCTCATGCAAAGCGAGGTGAGGAAGACTGATGCCAAATTCTTCCACGAAGTGCTTGTACCATTTGCTTCAGGAGAGTACCACCTGCCATTGTGTTTTAGTAACACCATTCGCAATTCCATCAAGTCTGTCAGCCATTGGCATTCAGCCACTCTTGACATGTTTGTCTTACCTGTCTGTACATACATCTGTGTGATCGCTGTTTGTTGTCTTAGTCTTACACTTTTCTAAGACTTTGTAAATCATCCTATGTGCCATTGTCTTCTCAGGAAAACTCATACATTTTTTCCAGTATTCATTTTTCCATCCACTGCAATAAAATCTGTCCTGCATTTCATTCATATCATTCTCCCATTAAAAGTATCTTTTATATTTCCTTTCACTAAAAGATAGCAAGAAGCAGCATAGCATGGGTAATATTTTCAAAAGTCTGTGATGATTCATCACAAATTAGGTTACTAATAGAACTTCCCTCACTTGTAAAAGTACCAGCTTGTCCTGGAACATATATTGATGTACACAACTTATATTTTTGTGGCCTTCATTAGTAAAAGTGTGTGCTTTTTTTAAAAACAAGCCCTCATATAATTTTAATAGGTACTTAAGCTATTTCAGCTGACAGTATTGATCAAGGGCCTAATCTTAAATCAAGTGTCAAGGAATGTCAAAATCTTACAAATTAATGGGCAGGACAAAACATTAAGGAAATAGGGGCTTCTAAGCTGCCTGTCAGTCCCCACTGCTGAATATGTCTTTCCCACACTTCAAGATATTGAACTTACCATTGAGATATAGACAGTATAAGTTCTATAAACATATAGATATATTTATATCCTTTCCTCCTCTTTTACATGTAGGAAGGAGGAATCTGATGTGTAAAATAAATGCTTGTCTTAGTTTTAGTAAATATGTTTATTTAACTACATTCCTAATTATCTTGCTGTTCTACTTCAGAGGCCAAGCCACCAAAAGAAGAAACTCCGAAGGGTATCAGTCCAGTCAAAGGTAGGATAGCACAAGCAATACACTGTCATGGTTTAACTCCAGCTGGTAATCAGGCCCCATACAGCAACTCACTCTCTCCCCTGTGGTGGGAGGGGGAAAAGAATAAGAAGGGTAAAAGTGAGAAAACTCATGGGTTGAGGAAAAGCAGTGCACACAAACAAAGCAAAATAAGGAATTCATTCACCACTTCCCATGAGCAGGCAGGTGTTCACCCATATGCAGGACAGCAGGGTTCCATCCCTTGAAGGGCAAATGTCTTAACTCTGAATGCCCCTCCTTCCCTCTTCCCCTGCTTTATGTACTGAGCATGACACCATATGATACAGGATATCACTTTGGTCAGTTGGGATCAGCTTTCCTGGCTGTATCTCCTCCCAGTTTCTTGTGCACTCCCAGCCTACTCAGTGGTGGGGCAGTATGAGAAGCAGAAAAGGCCTTGACTCTGCAGGTGCCTCTCAGCAATCACAAAAACATCTCTGTATTATCAAGACTGCTTTCAACACCAATTCAAAACATAGGCCCATACTATCTACGTAGAAGACTGTTAAATCTACCCCAACCAAAATCAGCACAGCCTACAATCAAAAGCAATTAATCAGGATTAGTTTATTCATTTCTGAATCTGAATTCCAGCCAAGAAGACACCCTCACCAGCAGATGCAGAAAGAAGGAAACTCAGGCCAGGTAGCGGTGGTGAAAAACCTCCTGAAGAGCCTCCATTTACTTACCAACTCAAGGCTGTACCACTGAAGTTTGTCAAGGAGATGAAAGATATAGTGCTAAAAGAAGCTGAGTCTGTTGGTTCTTCTGCAATCTTTGAAGTCCTTATTTCACCATCCACTGCAATTACCAGCTGGATGAAAGATGGAAGTAACATCCGAGAGAGCCCAAAACACAAGTTTATTGCTGATGGCAAAGACAGGAAGCTGCATATTATTGATGTCCAGCTGTCCGATGCTGGTGAATATACTTGTGTATTGCGACTGGGGAACAAAGAGAAGACCTCTACAGCCAAACTTATTGTTGAAGGTATTCCCTGTTTCAAATTTATCAATAATTTAGGCTAGCTACTCCTCAAACTAGAACTGATGCTTTGTAATTTTACAGTAGTTGGTAGATGCATTCTTTTGTTTCCCTCCATCGCTGCACATATTATATAAGGTATTTCTGCATCACATGTTCTATATATAAAGGAGACAAATCAAAATAATTTGTTTCCCACAGAACTCCCGGTGCGGTTTGTGAAAACCCTTGAAGAAGAAGTGACTGTCGTTAAAACCCAGCCACTGTACTTAACATGTGAGCTTAACAAAGAAAGAAACGTGGTCTGGAGAAAAGATGGTAAAATCATCGTACCCAAGCCTGGGAAAATTGCTCTGGGTGTTATTGGTTTGTCACATTCCCTCACGGTCGCTGATTCAGATGATTCTGATGCTGGCACTTACACTGTTACTGTGGAAGACTCTGACCTATCATGCTCATCTTGTGTTAGGGTAGTAGGTAAGCAACCAAAACCATGTTCTTTTTTCTCTCTAGGATATTTGGGCGGTTTTAAAATTATGAAATCCTTTTCTCATAGTCTTACAATATAAGTGGACAGATAAGATTTTTACAGCTATTAAAAGCTTGTTGTAATACAAAACCTCTTAGTTCTATTTTTTCTTTTTTTTTGACACATCTATTTGTAATAAAAGTCTGCTAAGCTGTTTTCTTGTGTAACCTTTTGTCGTGCAGAAGTTATAAGGGACTGGTTAGTAAAACCCATAAGAGACCAGCACGTTAAACCAAAAGGAACGGCTACTTTCAGCTGTGACATTGTCAAGGATACACCGAACATTAAATGGTTTAAAGGAGATGAGGAAATTCCTGCTGAGCCCACTGACAAGACAGAAATCTTGAAAGAAGGAAATAAAATTTTCCTGAAAATCAAGAATGCTGGTCCTGCTGATATTGGAGAATATGCAGTGGAAATTGAAGGTCGCAGATACCCAGCTAAACTGACCCTTGGTGGTAAGGAGGCTTTTATTTGGATTATATTTAATCAGCTTATAGGCCAATGTTGAGAAACATCTAAATAGACAAACAAAAAAGGTAACCTGAATTATTATAAAGCTCAATCAAAACTTGACCTAATCATACATGTGTTCATTTGTGCATTCTAGACCGTGAAGTTGAACTTCTGAAGCCATTAGAGGATGTTACAGTTTATGAGAAAGAAACAGCAAACTTTGATACAGAAATATCTGAAGATGATGTTCCTGGTGAATGGAAGCTGAAAGGAGAAGTCCTGAGACCTTCACCTGTAAGCATCCTTGAATTTTGCAACGAAATTTATTTACATTAAATACTGTGAACATATTCCTTGAATCTTTATGGTAAGACCTGTCATTGCTACTCACTCCACAATATATGACTAAAAAATACTGATTCTCTAAGTAAGGATTATATCTTACTAAGTGTTAGCTAGGTTTTGAAGGCCTTCATTTTCTTAAGGTATTATAGCACACAATCCAAGCAATAACAGAAATATCTTACATACATTGTAGGAATGATTCTGACATTCTAAAGAAGTGTGGAATGCTGAAGAAATGCGCTCCATTTTTAAATCATTGAGTAAAAGTGTTAACTTTTCTTGAAAAGCAATTTCATTCTTCCTACCTGACTCTTTACCGCATACACAATGTTTATGAAAATCCTTTTATTAAAATGCCTAACAGTAAGGCATTGGCATGACACTGGTATTTGTATTTAACGAAGTCTATCATCTCTCCAGACATGTGAAATCAAAGCTGAAGGAGGAAAACGCTTCCTAACCTTACACAAAGTCAAATTAGAGCAAGCTGGTGAAGTCCTTTACCAGGCTTTTAACGCCGTCACTACAGCTATCCTGACAGTAAAAGGTATGATGCCCCACGGAGTGTGGCACCAGCTTGGACAGACTTCACATGGAGCACATTACAAATGATGTGTTATCTTCTGCTTCCAGAAATCGAATTGGACTTTGCTGTGCCCCTAAAAGATGTCACCGTTCCCGAGAAGCGCCAGGCAAGGTTTGAATGTGTCCTTACCAGAGAGGCCAATGTTATATGGTCTAAAGGCACTGATATACTCAAGATCGGAGAAAAATTTGACATCATTGCAGATGGAAAGAAGCACATTCTTGTTATCAATGATTCACAGTTTGATGATGAGGGAGAATACACTGCTGAAGTTGACGGCAAGAAGAGCACAGCAAGACTGTTTGTGGAAGGCAAGCATATTCTCATGAACAAAAGAATAAAAAAAAGGATGAAGAATATGGCTTTTAGAGCAACCTTAGCCTTTTTTCTGATTGTATTTATGTGTCTACATTACAGGTGTGAGGCTGAAGTTTATATCACCTCTACAGGATCAAACAGTGAAAGAAGGGGAAACAGCTCACTTTCAGTTTGAGCTTTCTCATGAAGACATGCCTGTGAAATGGTACAAAAATGACAAGAGACTTCACACAAGCAGAACAGTTTTAATTACTTCAGAAGGCAAAGTTCATAAACTAGAAATGAGGGAAGTAACACTTGATGATATCTCGGAAATAAAGGCCGTAGTCAAGGACTTGAACACACAAGCCAACCTGAGAGTGTTAGGTAATTACATAAATAATTTAAAACGTGCTATAGAATAAATATTAACAATTTTTATTAGCAGAAAGTGACAAAATATTAACATTTTTGTAAATTTATGTAACTAATTTATCTTATCCGCTGTGCCTTTTGTAGAGGCCGATCCATATTTCACTGTGAAATTACAAGACTACAGTGCTGTAGAGAAAGATGATATTACTCTGGAGTGTGAACTTAGCAAAGATGTGCCAGTAAAATGGTACAAAGATGGTGAAGAACTAATAGCTTCCAAAAGAATTTCCATAAAAACAGATGGCTTGCGCCGTATCCTGAAGATCAAGAAGTCTGCACAGAGTGATAAGGGTGTTTATGAGTGTGACTGTGGAACCGACAAGACAAGTGCCAATATCAGCGTTGAGTGTAAGTTATCATGTCTTCACTAAGGGAAAGTACTAAAACCTTTGTAAACCAGTGTAGACAGACACTCTCTAGAGAGCAAGACCAAAAATGTACCTGTAGAAAGCATACTGTTAATGATGAATGGCTGAAATATCTGGATTTAAAATTATTAAAAGTGATTACAAGAGACATTATATTTGACAATGTATAAATAGCTGTTACAAAGACAGTAATGATCAGTTAGTCTCTCTGTCCGTTTACAGTCAGGAAAAAAATCAATTTAGTTCACTGTAACAGATACTTGGGTTAATTATTAGGAAAAATATTCTTACCAAAAATAACTAAATTTTCAGACATATTATAGAAGGAGCTTGTAGACTGCCACCTTGCAGCTTTTTAGGAAGACCAGAAACTGTTAGATAAACAGTTACTGGTCATAGCATTTGAATGCCCAGAAGAAGGAACGGGGAGAGAGAGTTGAGATCCTTTCCAGTATTACATTTCTATGGTATAAAATTTGTGAGTAAACAAATGTGAACTTTTTTTTCTTTTAGCTCGCTTAATTAAAGTGGAGCGCCCACTGCATGGAGTGGAAGTATTTGTTGGTGAAACAGCACGCTTTGAAATTGAAATTTCTGAGCCTGATGTCCATCCTGTATGGAAGCTAAAGGGAGAAACCTTAACACCGTCACCTGTAAGGTTTCTTCTTCATTTTTAGACCATAATTTACAGTAGAAAAACATGATTAATATGAGTGATTTCTTAGTGGTTTCTAAGAATATTCATATTTGGGGTGGGATGTGTGTTTCTTTATCACCAGGAGTGCGAAATCATTGAAGATGGGAAGAAGCATATTCTTGTCCTTCATAACTGCAAACTTGATATGACTGGAGAAGTGTCTTTCCAAGCTGCCAATGCTACAAGTGCTGCAAATCTGAAAGTGAAAGGTACAGTCTGCGCTTGGCCAACATTTCCATGTGTATTTCAGGGCATGGGAACAAATCTAGTGTCAGAAAGCACTGTATGAACTGATCTGAAAGAGCTCTTCTTTGATTTCAGAACTGCCTCTTATCTTTATCACTCCACTAAGTGATGTGAAGGTCTTTGAGAAGGATGATGCTAAGTTTGAATGTGAGGTATCCAGAGAACCCAAGACTTTCCGCTGGTTGAAAGGAACAGAAGAGATCACTCCTGATGAAAGATTTCAAATTATTTCAGACGGAACAAAGCATGCTCTTATTATTAAATCAGTTGCCTTTGAGGATGAAGTAAAATACACGTTTGAAGCTGAGGATAAAAGAACAAGTGCCAAGCTAATTATTGAAGGTTTGCTAGACTTTGTCTTTCTAGGAAAGTTTTTCATCATAGTACTTGCATAGTTTATATTGATAATGTTATTGTTAATGACATGTTATGTTGTTATAGGTATCCGCCTGAAATTCCTTACTCCTCTCAAGGATGTAACAAAGAAGGAGCGAGAAACTGCAGAGTTCACTGTGGAACTCTCCCATGAAAATATCTCTGTGGTCTGGTTCAAGAATGACCAACGATTACATACCAGCAAAGTGGTTTCAATGACAGATGATGGCAAATTCCATACACTCACAATCAAAGATCTTACTATTGATGATACTTCTCAGATTAAAGTGGAAGCTATGGACAAATCCTCAGAAGCTAAACTCACTGTTCTTGGTAAGAATACCCGAAAGAATTTACCTGATGTATATTATCAGAAGAGTTTTATTAATAAAAAATAGCAATCAGAAAGTCTTGGGTTTGGCCTAAATCTAAATTAGGATTTTGAAAATCTAACAATTTGGTTTTCTTCCTTGGGTCTCCATTTACCTATTCACAAAGGATGATTACAATAACTTAAAAATTTCATGCAAAGTTGCAAAGTTAGTTATTACATACTTAAAACAGTGCTCTGAAACTCCTAGAGCATCAAAAGAATGTTGTCAGTAATATTAGTAATGCCCTGAATTGTTTCTTAGGTGTTTATTGTTTTCTTTTTTGTAACAGAACTGTGAAAACTATATTTAACCCTTCTTGCAGGACATAAACAGGAAATGTATTTTATGGTAGAAAATAGTTGTTCTTTCTGGAAGACTAAAACTTCAGACTTAAATATGTCTTAAATTTTGCTTGCAGAGGGAGACCCTTACTTCACTGGGAAGCTGCAGGATTACACTGCTGTAGAGAAAGATGAAGTAATCTTACAATGTGAAATCAGCAAAGCAGATGCCCCAGTGAAATGGATGAAGGATGGCAAGCCAATTACTGCATCAAAGAATGTTGTTATTAAGGCTGATGGTAGAAAGAGAATCCTTATTCTCAAGAAAGCTTTGAAGAAAGACATTGGACAGTACACTTGTGACTGTGGTACTGATCAAACCTCTGCTAAACTTGATATTGAAGGTATGGTTATTTTATTGGGCTGCTCTGTAGAGATCTTTTGGGATCTGCTAGAGACTGAGGAAATCAATCACGTTTTTCTTCTCCAGACCGGGATATTGAGATTGTACGACCCCTATACAGTGTGGAGGTGATTGAAACAGAGACTGCCCGTTTTGATATTGAAATCTCTGAGGAAGGCGTCCATGGCAATTGGAAGTTAAAAGGAGAACCTCTGACTGAATCAGCTGTAAGTAAATATTTCAGGATATTTTTTATGTGTGTCTCAACACTTTGCAGGGAGGTGGGGTGTGAGGGAGAGGGTGACTGCAGAAAGTAAATGTGATCTCTTTCTGCTTTCAGTAAGAGTCACTATATTAAAAATAGTGGGTTTTTTAATTAATAACTTTTTAAATGTAGTACAAATGTAATCCAAAATAGCTAAATAACAAATGATTTTACATAAAACAATCCGTTGTGCATTGCTAACAATACCTAACAATGTATCCAAAGTGCAAAGACCTTGTGGACTTTACTAAAACATAATGACATTTGAAAATGCAAACTTCAGATTGCATGCTTTTGCCTGTGGGTTTTGAGTTATATTTGGTTTAAATAGATGTGGATCACATTTCCAAACTCTTTTTCCTGTGACAGTTAAAATAGGTGTAAAATGGTTTAGGGCTTAATCAAATATTCTGAATGCCCTGCTGGAAGGATCTGGAAAATAAAGAAACAGTACAATCACAACTGGCAATAATTTGGCTTCTATGTAATGGTACAAATGTGAATAATACACAAAGATTGGAAGTTCCATGAAAATCAGTGTCTGAATAAAAGAAGGAATGGTCTTTTTGAGGAAAGGTCACAGCACAAGCTTAGCAATTCTTAGTTCCCTTGGGAGAACTAGGCCTCTGACTGGTCTACATATATATTAATATATTGGCTACTCAGTCAGCACACAAATATGTTGATTCTTCCCCTTTCTTCCTAAGAAGCTGACTGTGTTAAGAAGAGGGTTTGAAAGAAAAGGCCTATGAATGAATGTTTATAAGGTATAGTTCATGTGGCAGTGGGCCTAAGAATTGTGAATGGAGTAGAAGAAACCAGATGCATGGTATGAGGTGAAGTAGGGGCTCTTTCAGTGAGTAGTACAAAAATTGTTTCAATTCTGTTTTTGCAGGAATGTGAAATCAAGGAGGAAGGGAAAAAGCACTTCCTTACACTGTACAATGTACGCTTAGATCAAGCTGGTGGAGTAGATTTCCAAGCAGCAAATGCCAAGTCTGGCGCTCACCTTCGAGTGAAACGTAAGTGTCTTTTAAAACTGAAATTAATTGATTAATTAAGTGAAAACATTGTACTCACTGCCTCTTTGGAACGCGTGGAAAATCTCTATACTTGTTGTGGGTGTTGAACCCACAACAATCCTTTCCAGAACAGCAGCTCAGGGATAGGTCACTCAGGTCATCTTAATTTTTTTTGTTAAGGAATGTTCTATGTGGTTTTTAATCTTATTTATCATTTATTCATATAGGAGAAGTAAAATTAAGGAAATGGCCTTGAAGGCTGCTCCATGATCTGGCAACATATGCTGTGTTATGAAATCAAATAGTGCAAGCAAAGGCTTTGCTGCATCAAACTATCATGTTAACTGGAGAGGGTAGGATAACAGAGATATCTGGGGATAGGGTTAAGGGCTTGATGGACGGGGACAGACTACACTGTTGAAGACCACTTGTTTCCCACTCCAATCCTAGCCCTCGCTATTTTGGAAACACATGCCTTATCTAGCAATAGGCATGCCAGGCTTGGCAAGGAGACAGATGCACAGCAACTTTCCTGCTGACCTTGTTCAATTTAAAGAAACATGCTCTGCAAATAGGAAATTGTAGGTGATCAGCCCTCCCCTAAGAACCCAGGGTGGCCTCTTCTATTTAGGGAATTTAAAGAGCAGCATTGCGATGTCTGGCTCTCTTGAAGGAAGCCACCATGGAGATTAGTATGTTAGGGCAGCAGCTCTCTCTTGGGTAGAAGTGACTAATCTAAAAATTATGTCTTCTCCTTACCAAGCTCGAGTAATTGGCTTGCTGAGACCCCTCAAGGATGTAACAGTGACAGCTGGGGAATCAGCAACCTTCGATTGCGAACTCTCTTATGAGGGAATCCCAGTAGAATGGTTCCTGAAAGGAAAGAAACTGGAGCCCAGTGATAAGGTAAAGAAACTAAACTTTACTTTTTCTCATGTTTCCTCCTCCTTTTTCTCTTTCAGCTCTTCCCCTTCTTTATTTCTTATTTATTCTCTGCCAGTTGAAATACTAAGGCACAGCAATATTGTAGTGCTGGTATGCCAAATGCTAAATCCTCCCTGAATCAGATACAACAATTTTTCCCAGAAATTCCAGTATTCTGGGATACTACAAGTATTTATCATACAAAGGGAAACTAAGGTTCCAAAATATCAATCATTACAAGTGATTTTGTACCTGATTCTGTTGGAGACTCAGCCACAGGGATACTGAATAATTTTTGCTCAGGTTACCTGTGGTTACAGTGAGAGGATTTTGAAAGGAGATATCAGGAAAAGCCTTTTTTTCCCCTGAATGCTGAGTTGCAGTCCAATTCAACATATAAGGGGATTAAGAGGATTCAAATTCCATTTCAGGCATTTGTTCTGGCTCTCCAGATAACTCTCTGGGCAGATTTGCTTGTCAAGCACTTCTCACTAGCTATTTTTAACCCTTCATCAAGTGCTGGCTCTTAACTCTGAGATCTGAGCAGCCTGGAATGCAGTTAATTTCATGTTTAAAGTTAATGGTAGGGGAAATAAATAAAGAAACATAAATTAATACATTAAGAAATGGAAATGGGTATTACTGGTTGTAAGACATCCTTTTTGCATACTAGGCCTAAAGAAAATAATGCAAATTAAAATAAAAGTTGGAAACCTCAAACAAAGTAAACTTTCAAGGCATTGCATGACCTAGCAAAGTTTCAGAACCTGTAATAATGCTGCTAATAATACTTTGGTGCAGATTGCTATTTCTTTTAAATACAATTTTTAACATATCTTTTTCAGGTTTTGCTAGATCTTTCTGAGCTTTAACAAATTTGCCTAAATAAAAACTATTTAATAAAAGAAATAGAATGTAGAAATAGGAAAATCAAAACAGATCATGGTGGTAAGGGACCATATTACAGTATTTAAGGACAGATAAACAAAGTTGAAACTCAGTAGATGAGTCATGAAATAAATCAAGGTAATTACTTCTGAGTTTCAGAATAAAAATGTGAGAGGCTATTGATCAGTGCAGTGGATTGATAGTTATTACTGCCTGGGAAGAAAAATATTGTATGTTTGGTGTTTTGTAGGATGGAACATAACTTTGGTCTTTTCCGTCTGAGCTATCATTTTAATTAAGTGAAAAAAAAAAATCCAGATTTTATGTACAGTCAGTTTACATATACAGTCAAAACTGTCATTTGAACAGTTGAAGTTTTATCAAGATGAAATTGAGAGTAAACCATATATTTACTTAATGTGTCACTTTCTACCCATTTAAAATAGCCTCTTGAAACACATTTACAACTGTCTTCAAGAATCAATCTAATTGTACAAGTGTTTCATTTTAGCTCTTGCCAATTCAAACTGCTTTATTACCTCTGTGGCTGGCATTCAGGTGAATATGTATAATCTTTATTTGTTGAAGTGATTTTTTTTGTTTACTGTGATTGCAAAGTAGCTTCTGCAATAGGTCATCACAGAAATTAGTCTTTTAGGCAGAATTTTTTACCAGATTTTAATAATAGAAAGTCAAATTGGCATTTCCAGAAAAGTGTATGTGGGGGGTGCCAAAGCTCTTTATATTGCAAAACTTTTTACTTTACATGTAGCCAGCAGTAATGCCAACTTTTCCCATAAATTCGCTTATTTTTTGTATTTATTAATACCTGTTTAAAATAGACATCGTCTCAAGTCAGCCTCAAAATCCTCAAAGCATTGAGGATTGAGCTATATCTAGTATATACAAAAGGAAATTATCAAAATTTCACCTAAAAGTGGAAAACCGAGCTCCACAAATAATAAATATCATGCTATTTCATGAAATATTTCTTAAATACATGTTGTAGATGCTCACAATGGGGTTTTTGTGTACTTTATAAGGTTGTGATCCGTGCTGAAGGAAGAGTTCACACACTTATTCTTAGAGACGTCAAGTTAACAGATGCAGGAGAGGTATCACTGACAGCAAAAGATTTCAGAACTCAAGCAAATCTTTTTGTGAAAGGTAAGTCAGTCATTTTGGTTAAACCATAATCAGTATTAATGGTCCATTCATGATTCATCCTGGAACAGGATGCTAATACACACCATATATCAAATGAGTGGGATCATATATACAGTATTGAACTGGTAGATAACTTTCCTGATTAAAAAAGACACCTGCTTAAAATCTCTGCGCTTCACAGAAGGGCTGAACAAGGGAAAACACGGGAAATGTGTCAGATGTGGGAGATGAAACAGTTCATTAGGACTTCCAAGTCTTTGCTGCAGACTTGAACATTCAATTGGACTCAAGAGGACCCACAAATACCGGCCTTTGTGGCTCCCAGTGGCTTTTTCTGTTCTTTTGAATATCCAGAAACCTATGAGAGTATAACTGCACCATCAGTCAAGGAACATAATGTTGTCTGTATACTTGTACTGCTTGCAAGCTGTGTATCAAGAAGTGAAAGAACTGCACACACTAATCCTGTAATTCAAGGAAAAATTGAAAAAAAACCCAAATATTCTCTAAATTCACAGTATAACTTTAGAGTCATTGAGATCACATGGATATGGTTCAGCTAAAGAAATTGAGTTGCAAGGCTTTGTGATGATTTGTGAGTAAAAACCCCATGGACAAGAGTATCATTCAGTCTAACCTTACAGTAGGCTGAAAATGAGGAAATTACCTGAATTAATGAAAAATGTCTGTGCATTAAAAATAAAAAATGTTTTAAGAAACCTTCAGTAGGGACATTTAAGAGCCTGTTTGACTGTTCAGTCAAGGAAAATTAGTAAACAGCATGGGACAGTTCTGTACAAGCAGAAGGCTGGCTATAATTTAGATCTTTTCCATCAAAAATGTATCTGTTTCTTCTAGAACCTCCAGTTGAATTTACTAAACCACTTGAGGACCAGACTGTTGAAGAGGAGGCCACTGCAGTACTGGAATGTGAAGTTTCTAGGGAAAATGCAAAAGTTAAATGGTTCAAAAACGGAGAAGAAATTCACAAATCAAAGAAGTATGATATCATTTCTGATGGCAGGGTCAGAAAACTCATCATCCACGGCTGCACACTGGATGATGCAAAAACATATTCCTGTGATGCTAAGGATTTTAAGACATCATGTTTTCTCAATGTGGAGCGTGAGTAATTTACAATTTTCTACAAAACGTCTAGGTGCTGTAAAAGCAATGTACTAATGTCTATGACTGACAGTAATATCAATGTTAGCAATCTTTTACTCATCTAGCATACACTTCCCTCCACTAAAAATTTTCTGTTCTCTTACAGCTATTCGTGTTGAGTTCCTGAAACCCCTGACTGACCTTGAGGTTAAAGAAAAAGAATCTGCTCGGTTTGAATGTGAAATTTCTCGTCCAAATGTCAAGGTCCGTAGGTGCCACTTTTTAATCTGAGTAACTCCTTCAGCTAGAGGGGGAAACTTTATTATATATTGCTATAAAAGAACACACTGAATTCTAGGATGAGCATGTTAATATTAATAACCATGTTAATTTGTTCTGAAACAGGTGAAGTGGTTTAAGGATGGCATGGAGATTAGAAAAGGCAAAAAGTATGACATAATTTCTAAAGGTGCAGAACGCATTCTTGTCATCAGTAAATGTGTCTTTGATGATGAAGCTGAATATTCCTGTGAAGCAAAAACAGCTCGAACTTCCGGCCTACTTACAGTGATAGGTAAACACAGTGTTTTAGAATCTAATATGTGAACAATAAAAAATGTGAGAGTGGGGTTTTTTATGACAGGCTTTAATCATCTTTCACAATTCTTTTTGCAGAGGAAGAGGCTGTTTTCACAAAAAATCTTCCTGATCTTGAAGTAAATGAAAATGACACTGTAAAATTGATCTGTGAAGTTTCAAAACCTAATGCTGAAGTTACTTGGTTTAAAGGAGATGCAGAAGTGCCTGATGGTGGTAGATTTGAACACATTTCTGATGGTAGAAAGAGAATTCTTATTATACATAATGCTCATCCTGAAGATGCTGGCAAATACACTTGCAAGCTCCCAAGCTCGAGTACGACAGGGAAACTTACAGTACATGGTAAGAGCGCTACTTTGGTGGGCTTTTATCCTGGAAAAAAAGAATAAAATTAAAAACATTAAAACATCTGTAATAATACAAAACTTTATTTATTCCATTAACAAGCAAAAATTAAATTAAATTAAAATAAATTAAATTAAAAATATCTTTCCAAAAATATTTTCTTTCAGAACTTGCAGCAGAATTTCTTACCAGACCACAAAATCTTGAGGTGCTTGAAGGAGAAAAAGCTGAATTTGTCTGTTCAGTATCCAAAGAAGCCATTACAGTACAGTGGCTGAGGGGTGACACAGTCCTGGAGCCTGGTGATAAGTACGACATCATTTCAGATGGCAAAAAGAGAACACTTGTGGTTAAAGACTCTATTCTAGGAGATACAGGAATGTATACTGTCATGGTTGGTGAAGCTAAAGCTGCAGCACACCTAGCAGTGATTGGTAAGCTTTATTTTAACACTGTCTAGGTGCATGTTTTGTTGCATTCCTTATACTACATGATGTCCTATTTCTTCTGTTTTCTCAATTTCAGAAAAACTCAAGATTATAACTCCTCTCAAGGACCAAGAAGTTAATGAGAGTCAAGAAATTATCTTCAACTGTGAAGTCAATAAAGAGGGTGCTAAAGAGAAGTGGTATAAAAATGATGAGGCAATATTTGATAGTGCAAAGTACATTATTGTTCAGAAGGGTGTAGTCTACACTCTCAGAATCAGAGATGCAGAGTTGAAAGATCAAGCTACCTATACCATCTCACTGACTAACCAGAGAGGTGAACACGTTAAAAGCTCTGCTGCCTTAAAAGTATTAGGTAAGTAAGTTGCACTGCATTAAATCTGCTTCATCATTTATGTTCAATTTCATATGGGGATGTAAAAATGTTCGCTTTTTGTCATAACAGAGGAGGATCTCAGAATTGTTGAGCCCCTTGAAGACATTGAGACCATGGAAAAGAAAACTGTCACATTCTGGTGCAAAGTCAATCGCCTTAATGCAACTCTCAAATGGACAAAGAATGGAGAAGAAATCACATTTGACAGGCGCATTTTGTACAAAATTGATAAATTCAAGCACTCATTAATCATTAAAGACTGTGGGTTTATAGATGAAGGTGAATACACTGTTACTGCTGGGCAAGACAAATCAGTTGCAGAGCTTCTCATCACAGAGGCACCAGCAGACTTCACTGAACATCTTCAGGACCAGACTGTCACTGAATTTGATGATGCTGTCTTTACATGCCAGCTTTCCAAAGAGAAAGTCAATGTAAAATGGTACAGAAATGGAAGAGAAATCAAAGAAGGCAAAAAGTATGAACATTTTTGTATTAGGCTTTGGAATGTGCTAAACATGCTTGTTTTACTTTATTGCTTTGTCTGGAAACTAAAATACTGCTTATTTTTCTCCCCTATAAAGATACCAGTTTGAAAAGGATGGAAATCTGCACAGATTAATCATAAAAGACTGTAGACTAGATGATGAGTGTGAATATTCCTGTGGAGTGGATGACAGGAGATCTAGGGCAAGACTTTTTGTTGAAGGTATGTGTAAAATCGAATGGGATTTATTTCTACATTATTTAATAATAGTAGAAACAATAAAGAAATAATGCCAAATAAATTAACATTTATTTCAGAAATCCCTGTTGAGATTATTCGACCACCACAAGATATTTATGAAGCTCCTGGTGCAGATGTCATCTTCATGGCTGAATTGAACAAAGATGGTGTGGAGGTCAAGTGGCTGAGAAACAACATGATTATCATCCAAGGTGACAAACACCAGATGATGAGTGAAGGGAAGGTCCACAGGCTGCAGGTGTGCGACATAAAGCCCCGTGACCAAGGGGAATACAGATTTATCGCCAAAGATAAGGAAGCTAGAGCTAAGCTTGAATTAGCTGGTAAGTTGCTTGCTTTGTGCTTCTTTTATAAAATCTTAGATTAGTGAATTCCTGTTTGACTAAGTTGATTTTTGTTCTTTCAAAGAGTTGAATTAAAATGAATACACAATGAGTCAGAGAAAAGTATTAAACTATTTGAAGTTTTTTTAACAAGTCTGTTAAACTATATAAATATGAATTTAAGCAACAAACTTTTTTTGTTATACCATGCTGATCTAGCTGTTGAGGAAAATATGTCACTTTTCAATGTGTATATACCAAAGAGCAAGATTTAAGCTTAAAGGAGCTTTAAGCTTTTCATTAAGTCACTAAAAAATATGAAAATTATTCGGCCTACTCATTTAAGTCATATAAGACATTTAATTCCTAATTTGTCTATTTTACAGAACCAACCAATAAAATAATTAAATTAGTTCTCAAAAAGCAACTCCTTCTTTCCTGATTTTATGGGAGGATACAGTACATACCAACCAGCCTGTATTTCTTTCTCTGGAGCTGTTCAATGAGTATATGAAGAGTTACCTTAGAATTTACACAACAGCTCCTTTTACTTTTCTGTGTTAGCTTCTTTGCTGACTGTACAAATTTATCAGTTTTTTATATATATATGCAATACTGACTTTTCACATTCATCTTTCTTAGCTGCACCTAAAATCAAGACTGGTGATCAAAACCTTGTGGTTGATGTTGGGAAGCCTTTAACTATGACTGTCCCATATGATGCCTACCCAAGAGCAGAAGCTGAATGGTTCAAAGCAGGGGAAAGTCTGCCCACAACAACTGTTGATACAACAACTGACTGCACTACCTTCAAAATTTATGAAGCGAAGAAATCAGATAAGGGAAGGTACAAGGTTGTGCTTCGAAACAAACATGGCCAGGCAGAAGCATTCATCAATGTAGAGGTCATTGGTAAGTACTGGTATTATTAAAACCTTGCTTAGCATCACTTCACAGAATAAAAAGCCTTTACTGAGGGGGAAGCCCTCTGCTTCCCCTCATGGGGAAGCTGTAGATCATATTGAGGTCTCCCCTCAGACTCCTCTTCTCTAGCCAGAGGGAAAAAAAATAGATGCAATGCCCTGAAGTATTGTCATATCTTTAATAGATGTTCCAGGTCCAGTTAGAAATTTGGAAGTCACTGAAACTTATGATGGTGAAGTTGGTCTCGCATGGCAAGAACCAGAAAGTGATGGTGGAAGTAAAATCATAGGCTACGTCGTTGAAAGACGTGATATCAAGCGTAAGACCTGGATTGTGGCCACAGATCGTGCTGAAAATTGTGAATACACTGTTACTGGACTTCAGAAAGGAGGAGTTGAGTACCTCTTCCGTGTTAGTGCACGCAACAGAGTGGGCACTGGTGAGCCAGTGGAAACAGACACACCTGTGGAAGCTAAAAGCAAATTTGGTGAGCAGAAGTTATGAAAAACTCCGTGTTTGATGGCTGTATAAGAAAAGCAGTTACAAATGCTAACAATAGGTGAAACCTACATACCTTCTTTTTTCTTTTTTTCTCCTAAAATAAAATGCAGATGTTCCCGGTCCTCCTCAAAATGTAGAAGTTACTGATGTGAACAGGTTTGGAGCCACACTTAGCTGGGAACCACCTGAGTATGACGGAGGATCTCCGATTACTGGCTACGTTATTGAACTGCGTAACAGAGCTACCATCAGATGGGAGCCAACTATGACCACAGGACCTGATGAACTGTCAGCTGTCCTGACTGATGTTGTGGAAAATGAAGAATATTTCTTCAGAGTAAGAGCTCAAAACATGGTTGGAGTTGGCAAACCAAGTCCTGCTACACGTGCAGTAAAAATCATGGACCCAATCAGTAAGTATGCAAAGTATGTATAATTATGATTGCATTATGAGACAGGAGCATTTTGAATGCTATGCGTGCAGGAAAGTTCAACTGATGAATGTGTGTGCTGCAAGTACTGTGTACGGTCAGATTTTCCCTCCTTTTGTCCTTCAAACATAGCAGGAGTACCTTGCTACCATTTGGTTTAGTAAGAACTTAAAATATTTTTTTCTCTAAAGCTAGGATCCAACCTCAATTTAAAAAATTGGTTTAGAAAAAGCTATGCAAAGGCTTTAAAAACAGTACTGTAAGATAGAAACAGTTAATTTGCAGAAAGATGCTGCTTTATCGGTTGCACAAATGTATTTGTTTCACATTTTTTTCAGAGAGACCAAGTCCTCCCATTAATCTTGAGCATTCAGATCAAACTAAGTCATCAGTTCAGCTCACGTGGGAACCTCCTCTCGAAGATGGAGGAAGTCCAATCTTAGGCTATATTGTTGAAAGGCAAGAGGAAGGAACAGACAAGTGGATTCGTTGTAATCCAAAACTAGTACCTGCTCTTACTTTTAAGGTATGATGTTCTTTTCATCAACAGGTAAAATGTGTAGATCATCTTTAATATGAGGTAGTAAATGCTTGTTTGTGCTTTTTAGGTAACTGGACTGAAACAAGGATCCCGTTATTACTACAGAGTCTCAGCAGAAAATGCAGCTGGTGTGTCTGACCCAGCAGAGGCTATTGGGCCATTAGCTGCAGATGATACTTTTGGTAAGCCATATGCTATTTATTAAAAACAATCAGATAAGGCACAGTTAAAGTGCATCTTGTGAGTAATATGTATTTTTCTCACCAGATAACTGGCACATCTTAGACATTTGGGATTATGAGCTATTTCTCCTCCATTATGAATTCTGCAGATAATTATCTGTACTGTTAGATAGAGGCTTTATTAGGTTGCCAGAGGAGCAAGGCATGACCTTTTGTCTCCTGATCTACCTTTGTGGAAGGTGAGAGGTAACAGAATGAAAGAAAGGCAGAGAAGATCCCTAAAAAAAAAAATTAAACAATGCAGTTTTTACATTAAAGGGTAAATTAGATGTCTTACTTGGTAATACTAATCTCCCTTACCATCTCAAATATTTTTAAAAAACCCAAAACGTTTAGCCAGGAGAGGTAGGGAGTCATAAGACAGAGCTAGGTTTAGACAGACTGAGATACAGCAAGCTAGACCTGCAGGCTGAGATACAGTCAGAATCAGCCTCTCAACACAATTACCATTAGCCATGTTCATAACATCTCAAAATAATACATTGAATCCATTGTCCATTTTTTCCAGTTGGACCTACAATGGACCTAAGTGCATTTAAGGATGGGCTGGAAGTTATTGTTCCAGAGCCAATCAAGATCCGTGTTCCCATCACTGGGTACCCTGTGCCAACTGCCACATGGTCTTTTGGTGACCAAGTCTTAGAAGAGGGTGATCGTGTGAAAATGAAGACCACTGCCTCCTTTGCAGAACTTGTAATTACTCCGAGTGAGCGCCCAGACAAGGGAATTTATTACTTAACATTAGAAAACCCTGTGTCATCTGTTTCAGGAGAAATTAATGTTAATGTCATTGGTAAGTGAACATGTATATATTCTAGCAATAACATTCCATATTTGTCTTGCTAAAATCTAATTAGGTTAATAATGTGTAATCTCACAACATCCAACCAAGAATATTAAAATATGACTAAAAACTAGAAAACCTTCCTCAAAAACCCTCTTTTCTAGTTTTCAATATGCAACTTTGCTGTTTAAAGAGGGGTGACTTAACAAGACTGAGTCTTCTGGTAGATACATTACATAGAGATCTTCTGTCAAACACCAATTACAAAATAATGCAATTTTTGTGACTTCTAGCTTGTCCAAGTGCACCAAGAGAACTCAATGTTTTAGAAGTTCTCAGGAGTACAGTACAACTCGCATGGGAACCTCCAGAAGATGATGGTGGAAGTCCAGTTACTGGCTATATAATTGAAAAACGTGAAGTAAGCCGGAAAACGTGGACCAAAGTAAGTTCATTCTTTCTCATTTAAATTTCTATTGCTATATTATTTCCACTGAGTTTTACGTCTTATTTTGGTAATCACTCTTTGGAAATAAATTTTTAAAACACACTGGAACCTTTCTTCTCTTTAGGTTATGGATCATATTGTTGACCAAGAGTTCACTGTACCTGACCTCATCCAAGGGAAAGAATATTTATTTAGAGTTTCTGCATGCAATAAATGTGGCCCTGGAGAACCTGCATATATTGATGAACCTGTAAATATGTCAATACCAGCAAGTGAGCATATTTGAAATTTTCTTATTTTCTTCAACATAAGATGTAAAAGTAATCTATCTTCCTTAGACTGGTTTCTAAGACCCATATGTTTTTAATTTTTAATAGCGGTTCCCGACCCACCAGAAAATGTTAAATGGAGAAATCCAACATCAAAAGGAATCTTCCTGACTTGGGAGCCTCCCAAATATGATGGTGGTGCCCGCATTAAGGGTTATCTGGTAGAAAAATCCCAACGTGGCACAGACAAGTGGGAGATATGTGGGGAGCCTGTTATTGAAACAAAGTAAGTAAAATGACACAGTAGATAAATCCTCTTAACTAACTGTGCCATCCTCACCACTCTAAATATTTGGAATTTTTAAAATTTTTTTTAACAGAATGGAAGTAACAAAGCTCAAGGAGGGAGAGTGGTATGCTTATCGGGTTAAGGCTTTGAACAGAATGGGAGCGAGTAGGCCAAGTAAGCCAACTGATGATATTCAGGCCATTGATGCAAAAGGTAACCACTTGCTAAATTGCCGTAGCTGCTTTATTTTTACCAGTCTCTGAAATGCTGTTTCTATAACAACATTTTCATTCTCTCCTAAATCAGAGGCTCCAGAAATTTTCTTAGATGTGAAGCTTCTTGCTGGACTTACTGTGAAAGCCGGAACGAAAATTGAGCTGCCAGCTAAAGTAACTGGAAAGCCTGAGCCCCAGGTTACTTGGACCAAGGCTGACAGAATTTTGAGACCTGACAACAGAATCACCATTGAAAGCCAGCCTAATCATTCTACAGTCACTATTACAGACAGCAAGAGGAGTGACAGTGGAACGTATATTATAGAAGCTGTAAATTCCAGTGGACGTGCTACTGCTGTTGTTGAAGTCAATGTTCTTGGTATGCATGTATTTTATGTTGTTTGTATAAATCATTAGTAATGTACCAAGGTATGCAAGCGAAGATTAACATTCACATCTTGTCCTCTACAGATAAACCTGGTCCACCAGCTGCATTTGATGTATCAGAAATCACAAATGAATCCTGCCTTCTGACATGGAATCCTCCACGAGATGACGGGGGTTCTAAAATTACAAACTACATCCTTGAGAAAAGAGCTACAGACAGTGAAATATGGGACAAGTTGTCATCAACTATTAAAGATACAAAATTCAGAGCTACCAATTTAATTCCTCATAAAGAATATGTGTTTCGAGTCAGTGCTGAGAACATGTATGGTGTTGGGGAGCCAGCACAGTGTAGCCCCATCATTGCCAAATATTCATTTGGTTAGTTAATTAAATTAATGTTAAATTATTACAGTATTTTAACAGGGAAAAAAACCCCTATCTGATGGTTTTGGTTTTTGTTTGTTTGTTTTTAAATTAATTTATACAGATCCACCAGGCCCTCCAACAGGTCTCAAGCCTACCGAGGTCACTAAAGATTCAGTCACTTTAACATGGAATGAACCAGATGAAGATGGTGGCAGCCCTATAACTGGCTACTGGGTTGAAAGATATGATCCTGAGCAGGATAAATGGATAAAATGCAACAAAATGCCAGTGAAAGATACAACATTCAAGTAAGACTACAGTCCGTTTAGGCTGAAATAGATCACAGAGACATAAAAATGTAACAATAGCTTTTAAAATAAGTTTTACATTGTTCTTACTCCTTTTTTTCTAGTTTCCGTAAGTTTTGATCCAACTACCCCTGGTTGGTAGTCAGTTTTAATGAGGAGTGTCTTTACAGAAGAATTAATCAAGTCTTTTATCTTAATAATTTCTGTGCTTATTCATAAGATACTCTAAAGTAGCAGACATGGCCATCTCAAGTATCAATTTACCAAAATCCTTAGTTTTTTTCTCCTGATACTATTAGTAACAAAAAACCATGGAACATGCGAAAATCCAGGATGGTACTCAAAATATTCATTGCTGTCATGGTACACCATTTTAGTGCTGACAATGTGTTGACATCATTAGCAGTAATTTGGGTATTTTCAGATTTTCCAAGTAATCTGTAGTATGAAGAGTGGAGAGAATAATGTTTTAGAAATTAATTAATGTCTAGGTTTGGTTTAATCAAACTTAATTTTTATTTCCAGAGTTAAAGGTCTTACAAATAAGAAGAAATATAAGTTCCGTGTCTTGGCAGAGAATCTTGCAGGACCTGGAAAACCAAGCAAGGAAACCGAACCAATCTTAGTGAAAGATCCAATCGGTATAATAAATACATTTTTAAATGGTTTAATTTAGCAGCAACAACAACATAAAAAAATTGTTTTCAATGACATAATTAATATCGGACTCTTGTCTAGATCCACCATGGCCTCCTGGAAAGCCAACTGTGAAAGATGTTGGCAAGTCATTCCTAACGCTGAACTGGACAAAGCCAGAACACGATGGAGGGGCAAAGATTGAATCTTACGTCATTGAGCTGCTAAAGACTGGAACAGATGAATGGGTGAGAGTGGCTGAAGGAGTTCCCACAACTGAACACTTCCTCAAAAATCTTATGGAGAAACAAGAATATTCATTCCGTGTCAGAGCTGTGAACAAGGCTGGCGAGAGTGAGCCCAGTGAACCCAGTGACCCTGTGCTGTGCAAGGAGAGGCTCTGTGAGTACTGTGTCAGAATGTGCTGCTACTGCAAATACACTGTCTCTGACTTTAAAAAAGCCCCATGTCTGCCTGTCTTTGTAGGTGCCAAATGAATTCTTGACAGGCTTATGAAATACTAAAATCTGCCCTGCTTCAGTTCAGAAAAATACAAAATTTTGATAGTTTTGGTGTATTCCCTGTCTTCCAAGACCTTTCTTGGAAGGGAATTGCAACATCCTGGTTTACCTTCTTTTTCTATTTTGCAGATCCTCCTTCACCGCCCCGGTGGCTTGAAGTTATTAATATTACTAAAAACACAGCAGATCTTAAATGGACAGTACCAGAAAAAGATGGGGGTTCCCCAATTACCAACTACATTGTTGAAAAAAGAGATGTAAGGCGGAAAGGTTGGCAGACAGTTGATACAACAGTGAAAGATACCAAGTACACGGTGAGCCCACTGACTGAAGGCTCACTGTATGTGTTCCGTGTGGCTGCTGAAAATGCCATTGGACAGAGTGACTACTGCGAAATTGAAGACTCAGTGCTTGCTAAAGATACCTTCAGTAAGTTTTGATTTGCTTACTGAGTGATCAGTAGCTCAGGGGTCATGAATTCATAGTCTTCTAATGTGCACTTTTTCTTTTACCTTAGCAACTCCTGGGCCTCCATATGCCCTTACAATAGTTGAAGTGAAAAAAGGCCATGTTGATTTGAAATGGGAACCACCTAAGAATGATGGTGGCAGACCGATTCAAAGGTAAGGTCATTTTAAGTTTGTGTAGGCTCCTGCAGATAAACATCTCTTAACAAATGAAGATATTTCTCTCAAAGTATTTAAGTTTTAAATGCACATTTTATATGAAAATGAGGTGGATGGATGTAAGAGAAGCCATGTGGTCAAAGCAATGAAGGGTTTGATTCTAAAATGTGGAAATTATGCACATAAAATACCTAATGTGCATGAACAATGAATGTGTGTCAACATCCTCAAAACAGCATATAATAATATTGAACTGTGTATTAAAAAAAAAAAAGCAGCCATAGTTTCCAGTTCTTCCAGAATAGTAGCCAGACTCATTTACCAAGTAATATTGTTGCATTTTCCTTCTGCCTTAATTTCTCATTCAAACTGTATACACTCAGCTGAAATCAAGACTTACCTCTTTTCTGTTCATTTTCTTCTTCATAACACTTTTCAAACAGACTGTTTTACTCCTCTAGGTTGATTCTGTCTTGTCTTTTTCTTTGGTTTCCATAGTATCTGTGCTCTGAAATTCATCCTGAATGTCAGTTAGATTTTTCCTCTTTATAGTTTCATTCTTCCTCTCCTTCTCAATCACAGTAAGCACATCTGAACCCACAACTAGAGATCTGCCTGAAGCAACAGAAGTCACTCAATTTGTATTACTTTGCCGTAGCCTGTCCCAAGCAGAATTTTGACAGCTGAGTAATAATATCTACAAATATTCTCAATGGACTCACCACTGAGATCCAAACTAGCAAAGATACAAGTACAGCTTGGAGGATCTTTTGCCTCTGCGGCTCTCTACAACCAGAGAACACACTTCAGTTCAGTTCTAAAACACAGAGCACAGTTCAAGAAATGACTTTCAGACCTGGGTCTGTCAGTGATGTCAGCCCTGTTAGGGGCTGAGACCTACTAGAATTGAGTGGCTAATGTGTGAAGAAGTTCATTGAATCTATTACCCATGATTCTCTCTACTTTTCCACTATCTAAACTATTCTATTCTTTTTTCATCTATTTTCTTGAACAAGAAGTCTGAATTGTTCCTATTTGAAGTGCCTGATAGTATTTTCCCCAATCTTTTCAGATATGTTATTGAAAAGAAAGAAAAGCTAGCCACTCGCTGGGTAAAAGCTGGGAAGACAGCTGGTCCAGATTGCAATTTCAGAGTGACAGATGTCATTGAAGGTACAGATGTACAGTTCCAGGTTCGTGCAGAAAATGAAGCTGGATGTGGTCATCCCAGTGAACCAACTGACCTCGTTCATATTGAAGATCCAACGAGTAAGTAGAATAATACAGTGTATGAATTTTAGAAGCAGTGTACTGTGTAGAACAGATATTCTGAGAGGAAAATCACATTATAATTTTCCATTTCTGCAGGCCCTCCTTCACCTCCTCAGGATTTACATGTCACAGATGCAGGCCGAAAGCACATTTGCATTGCATGGAAACCTCCTGAGAAGAATGGTGGAAGTCCTATTATTGGATACAATGTTGAGATGTGCGAAGCAGGAACAGAAAAATGGATGCGAATAAATTCTCGTCCAATTAAAGATCTAAAGTGTAAAGTGGATGAGGGTGTTGTTCCAGACAAGGAATATGTGCTGAGAGTCAGAGCTGTCAATGCTGTTGGAGCTAGTGAGCCATCAGACATCTCAGAAAAAGTTGTTGCCAAGGACCCAGACTGTAAGAATAGATTCCTTTTTCTTTTTTTTTTTTCAGATCTGCATAACTAATAAAAGGATGGTGTTTTGCAACTTTCTAATAACATTATGCTTACTTTTACAGGTAACCCAACCATTGATCTACAAACTCGTGACATTGTTGTTGTTAAAGGACAGAAACTAAGTATCCCTGTACCATTCAGAGCTGTTCCATCCCCAACTATAACATGGCACAAAGATGGCAAAGAGCTGAAAGCTGGTGACAGAACAACAATGAAGAGTGACTACACCTCTGCATTGCTCGAAGTGATAGACAGTGTTCATGCTGATGCTGGTGTTTATACTATCACACTCGAGAACAAGCTGGCATCAACAACTGGTTCAGTCAATGTCAAAGTCATAGGTAACTACATTCTTCCATTCTGAGAAATATACTTATCTTCACTTGGGCCCTGCAGCTGACAGAAGAAAGGACTAGAAAGATACTTCTGCCTGGCAGACAAATCACTTCAACTCAGACACATGTAGATTGCCATACAGGCATTGATATTACAAAGTCCCATGAAAAAACACTTTACCTCAAGTTGCCCTAACTATTCAGTGGCTGCTGAAAGCCCAATTATTTTGAATAGTTAGCATATAAATATAAAAATGTTTTAAGAATTCTATTTTTCACCTTTGGGAACATAAAATATACTGTGTAGTCCACATTTGTGGTCTTTGCTTTCTGCAAAGCAAAGCAATGAAATATAATTTCATATTTATAAGAATACACTTTCACATCTATTTAGCTAAGTAATTTTTTCATTCTTATTTAAAACAGGTCCACCTGGACAATGTAAAGACATTAAGGCAAGCGAAATAACTAAGAATTCTTGCAAAGTATCCTGGGAGCCTCCAGACTTTGATGGTGGTACTCCTATTTTGCATTATGTTCTGGAACGCAGGGAAGCAGGTCGTAAAACATACATCCCAGTCATGTCTGGTGAAAATAAGCTTTCATGGCAAGTCAAAGATCTTATTCCAAACTGTGAATATTACTTCCGTGTTAAAGCTGTCAATAAGATTGGAGGAGGTGATTATCTTGAACTAAGAAACCCAATCATTGCAGAAGATCCCAAACGTAAGTTTGTCTTTCTATTAAATAATCTTTAAAATTGAATTTTAAATAAAATCTTCATACTCTCTTTCTCATATGATCCCTCTTTTGGTCTACTCTTTCACAGAGCCCCCAGATCCACCTGTTGACCTTGAAGTCCATAATCCAACATCAAAATCAGTAACTCTTACATGGAAACCACCCCTGTTTGATGGTGGAAGCAAGATTATGGGCTATATAATTGAAAAGCTTGCTAAGGGCAAGGAGAGGTGGGAGAGATGCAATGACTATCTGGTACCCTTACTAACTTACCCAGTGAAAGGCCTTGAGGAAGGAAAGGAGTATCAGTTCCGTGTTCGTGCTGAGAATGCTGCTGGCATCAGTGAGCCTTCTCGGATTACTCCTTTTGTGAAAGCTGTGGATCCTATTGGTATGAATTGCTCATTTGATCATTTTTATTAATTGCCATACATCCTCAGACATACTGAAAGATTCTACACTCCATTTCTCATTTTTTGTTATTACAGAGGCTCCAAAAGTCTTCCTTGCTGCAAACCTACAGTCTGGCCTTGAGGTGAAGAAAGGTGATGAGATCATACTTGAGGCACATATTTCAGGGTCACCCTATCCATCTATCACTTGGCTGAGGAATGATGAAGTTGTCAGACCAGAGGATATCAAAAAGAGAGTAATAGCACCTAAAAAGAAGAGGGGTGAAGCTGAAGAAGAGAAACCTTTCCAGCTTTCACTGCCAGAACGTCTGAGTGTTGACAACCATAAGGAAGGAGAGTCTATACTATCAATTCGTGACTCCATCAGAGCTGATCATGGCACATTTACAATTAAAGTGGAAAATGATCATGGAGTTGCAAAAGCCTCATGTGAAGTCAATGTGTTGGGTATGTAAAGAATGTCCTCAAAACACCGAAGTTGTTCAGAGTATTAGGTAAGAAGTGCACAAGATGAGTATTCATCATTTTTCTTGGTTTGCTAACAGATGTACCTGGGCCTCCAGTCAACTTTGTATTTGAAGATTTGAGGAAAAATTCTGTCATTTGCAAGTGGGAACCTCCCCTTGATGATGGTGGAAGTGAAATCCTAAACTATGTACTGGAAAAGAAAGACAATACAAAAGCTGAAATGGGCTGGGTCACTGTCAGTTCAACACTCAGGCATTGCAAATTCCACGTAACAAAACTGATTGAAGACAAAGAATATCTATTCCGTGTATTTGCTGAAAATAAAGTTGGAGCAGGACCACCATGTGTTTCAAAACCAATGACAGCTAAAGATCCTTTCTGTAAGTTTTAATTTTGGAAAACAACCTTTTCAGAAAACAAAGTGTGAAACTAAAGAGACTCTTAGAATACTCAGCTTTATCTGTGAGGACGTTTCCCAGAAGAAACTTGAGCTATGTGATAATTATTGCATATTTTAAACCATTGAAATGCAGGGAAATATCAAAAATATTCTAATTTCAATAGTGAACATGTAAAAATGATGATCACTGTCATAAAACTTTACACTTAAAACCCTTAACATCTGAGTAGTGACATTCTCTGTGCTTCATAGACTAGTATTCTTACCAAAAGAGAGAACCATTGCAAATTTGATTGCTGGTTGCTGTTGGGAATAAAAGATTCTAAGAGAGCAGAAAAACTATGAATTACTTAAAATTAGTAATTTCTTATATCTTAGTTCTCTCTTAGCTTTGAGTAAGCTCTGAAGAGACAGCAGTGATGACAAAACCACCTTTTTTTTTTTAGCTCCACCAGATGCACCTAATAAGCCTGATGTGGAAGATGTAACCAGCAACAGTATGCTGGTTAAGTGGAATGAACCAAAAGATAATGGCAGCCCTATCATAGGATACTGGATTGAAAAACGTGAAATTAATAGTACTCACTGGGCTCGAGTCAACAGGAACCTTGTGAATGCTCTGGAAGTAAAAGTTGAAGGACTGTTGGAAGGTTTAACTTACATCTTTAGAGTATGTGCTGAAAATGCAGCTGGCCCTGGTAAATTTAGTCCACCATCAGATCCAAAAACTGCACAGGACCCCATAAGTAAGTGGCTTAGCAGAAGCTAATAGCAGACAGTGGACAAAATAGGATTCATAGCCTTTAACTTTGATTTACACTTACTTGTTTATTTATTAATTATTAATAGTGCCACCTGGTCCACCAATTCCAAGGATTGCTGATACAAGTGCAACTTCTATCGAGCTAGAATGGGCACCTCCTGTGTACAACGGTGGTGGAGAAATCACTGGTTACCACGTGTACAAACAACTGATGGGAGTAAAGGAGTGGTCACGCTGTACAGCGAAACCCATCAAGGCCCTACGGTTTAGTGTTGGAGAAGTCAGGGAAGGTGCAGACTACAAACTCCGTGTTACTGCACTCAATGCGGCTGGCGAAGGACCACCTGGGGAAACTGAACCCACAACAGTTGCAGAACCTAAAGGTATTGCAAATATTGTTATTATTTTTAAGAAATGTCTCAGCTGCTTAAAAGGTGGTTTTGAATCCCTCCCTTCACCTAATGAACTGTTTCTCTTTCTTCCACAGAGCCTCCCACTGTTGAGCTGGATGTTTCTGTGAAAGCAGGCATTCAGGTCATGGCTGGGCAGACTATTAAAATTCCTGCTACTGTGACAGGGCGTCCTACTCCCACCATTGTATGGGCTGTGGAGGAGGGTGAATTAGACAAAGATCGAGTTGTTATTGAAAATGTTGGCACAAAATCTGAGTTAACCATTAAGAATGCATTGAGAAAAGACCACGGAAGATATGTAATTACTGCTACCAATAGCAGTGGTTCAAAATCTGCAGGAACCAGAGTAGAAGTATTTGGTAAGAAAAATATTTTCTCAAATTAAATAAGCTTTTGTTTTGGTCAGTATGGGCTTACCTTATTTGTTTGATATTATTTTTCAGATGTTCCCGGACCAGTCCTTGACCTAAAGCCGGTGGTCACAAACAGAAAGATGTGTTTGCTTAACTGGTCTGATCCTGAAGATGATGGTGGCAGTGAAATCATAGGCTTCATTGTTGAAAGGAAGGATGCCAAAATGCATACATGGAGACTAGCTGTAGACACAGACAGATCTAAATGTGATATTACAGGTCTAATTGAAGGGCAGGAATATAAATTCCGTGTTAGTGCCAAGAACAAATTTGGTACTGGTCCACCGGTTGAAATAGGACCCATTCTTGCAGTTGATCCCTTAGGTAAGATGACTAATTTTACAGGGTTTTTGAAAAGAAAAAATTAGTGTCAGGTTAATAAGACAATATTGTTGTCTTTCTTTCTATACAGAAAGTGTGCTTATTTTTCATCTACATGGATAGGCATCTGCCTTAGGTTCATTACTTCAGTCAGATTTCTGAATCAGTTCTTTGAAGCTAGTGGTTCTTTACATAGCAAAACACTGGTGGCTACTGAGACACTGCTTGTTACCTTTTTCTCCACATATATGAGAAACTTCATACTACCCATAGTCAAACTCAGATTCTTTGCATGCAATAACTATGGTTTTAAAAGGCCAGAGCTACTGCATTCATATGATTTAAAATACTCTGATTTTTAAATTTTCTTTTATTGTATTTTATCTGTGTTAATAGGTCCTCCAACAGCACCTGAGAGGTTCATGTACACAGAGAGGACAAAGTCATCCATTACACTTGATTGGAAGCCTCCACGCAGTGATGGTGGCAGTCCCATCTTAGGATATATTGTTGAGAAGAGGAGACATGATTCAAAAGATTATGAAAGAGTTAATGCAAGGCTCTGTCCAAAAACATCTCTTCTCGTTGAAAAACTGGATGAACTTCATATGTATGAATTCCGTGTGAAAGCTGTCAATGCGATTGGAGAAAGTGAGCCATCACTGCCCCTCAATGTAGTTATACAGGATGATGAAGGTATATCAGCTTTAAAAAAATCCATATAAATATCTTCAGAACACCTCAAGGCAATTTCTCTGTTTCATCTCCATCTTCACTCTGTCACTTTCCTTTTTTTCAGTACCTCCAACTGTTACATTGCGTTTGGCTGTGAGAGGAGATACCATCAAAGTCAAGGCAGGAGAACCAGTTAACATTCCTGCTGATGTAACAGGTCTGCCAATGCCAAAGATTGAATGGGACAAGAATGAAGTTTTAATTGACCAAACATCCGATGCACTTAAGATAACCAAGGAAGAAGTATCTAGAAGTGAGGCAAAAACTGAACTTAGCCTGCCTGCAGCAGTGAGGAATGATAAAGGCACTTACACTGTGAGAGCGTCCAATCGTCTTGGCGTTGCATTTCGCAATGTGCATGTTGAAGTGTATGGTAAGGATGCAACATTTTAATAAAATGACAGCTAATAAAATGGCTTTGCCTTTTTTTAAATGTAGTTCCCTGCTCTATTGCTTTCATACAGATCGTCCTTCTCCACCAAGAAATCTTGCTGTTTCTGATATTAAAGCGGAATCATGCTATTTAACATGGGATGCACCTCTTGATAATGGTGGTAGTGAAATTACCCATTACATTATTGAAAAACGTGATGCTAGTAGGAAGAAATCTGAGTGGGAAGAAGTCTCCAAAGGCGCTGTTGAGAGAAGATTTGGGGTAATTTATAAACTATCTTTATTAAATACTTTAGTATGCATAAAAAATAACAATATTACATATGTAATGGAAACTGCCACTTGCATAGGTGCCTGTGCTCATGTTCCATTTAGACTCCAGAATTACTGGATGAATGTTTCCCATCCATGTATCTGTGTTATCCCTCGTGTGACAAAACAACAGAAATTGTTCACTTTTGCTACTTAACCTCAGCTGAGCTAGAGAGAAGACACCTTTCTTTACATTTTCCAGAATTCTTTATTTTTTTACCAAATGCAAGACCAAACATAATGACATTTTTATTTATGTTCGGTCCTATGCACGTGAAATAAGAGCATCCTTAGGACATTGCACAGAACTGTGTAGTACATAAACATAGGTTATGTCAGTGAGATTGCAAGATAGAATTTAAAGTGAAAAATTCTGCATAACTCCAAAGAAGTTGAATCGGAAGGTAGCCAGTTATTGATTTAAATCCTCTCTTTCAGGTATGGAATCTTGCAACAAATGAAAAATATCAATTTAGGGTCCGGGCTGTAAACAAATACGGAATAAGTGATGAATGCCTCTCAGAGAAAGTTGTTATTAAGGATCCCTATGGTCTTCCTGGACCTCCTGGAAAGCCAAAAATTTTAGATCGCACGAGATCATCTATGTTGGTGACTTGGGAGCCTCCTTTGGACAATGGTGGCAGCCCAATAACTGGCTATTGGCTGGAAAAGAGAGAGGTGGGAGGTGTCTACTGGGCACGTGTCAACAGGGCTCCAGTAACAAAACCATCAGTAAAAGGTCTAGAGCACAATGTGCTTCGTTTGGCTGAAGGTGTTGAATACCAGTTTAGAGTTATGGCTGAAAATCTTGCTGGAATTGGCCCTCCCAGTGAACCATCAGATCCAGCTTTGGCAGCAGATCCCATATGTAAGTATATCATTTGTATGATTGTGTTAGAGGACTGTATCACAGCAGAACAAAAAATGTGCTACTATTACTTATTTTTAATTTATTAATGAAAATTAATTATTAATAATGAAGTATTAATTTATTAACATTAATCAAAGGCTTTGTTTGCATTAAACCTAAGAGAATATACTGGCACAAAGTTCCCTGATTTTAAAATTTTAAAAATAGTTAGCTTTAATTTTAATTTTTTACCTCTTTTATGTACCTAATACTGTGATTACACCAGTGTAGGTACTGCCAAATAAACTTCAGTTCAGAATCATATTTTTATAGCATTGTTTTACTTTACTGTTAAACAGTTCAATATTTATGCCTTGTACCTTAAGTATCCTTGCTAATATAGGTAATATAGGTAATTAGTATGCATATTCTAGGGTATACACACTATATACAGGTAAGGAAATGAAAATACTTGCATTCTTCTAAAAACTATCTAGAAAAATATAGGAAGATACTAACAGTCGGGTAATTTTTACTTGCTCTGCTTTTGCCAGTTGTGCCTGGTCCACCATCTTGCCCAGAGGTCAAAGACAAAACCAAATCATCTGTAGCACTTGCATGGAAGCCTCCTCAGAAGGATGGTGGGAGTCCTATAAAAGGATATATTGTTGAAATGCAAGATGAAGGTAGTACTGAGTGGAAGAAGGTGAATGAAGGAGACAAACTCTTTCCTACTTGTGAATGTGTTGTTCCCAACTTGAAAGAGCTCAGAAAATACCGATTTAGGGTGAAAGCTGTAAATGCTGCTGGAGAATCAGAACCAAGTCCTGCAACATCAGAGATACCTGTCCAAGATATTCTAGGTAAGAGTTCTGAGAACTGATTTAGGTATTTCTAGCTAAATGACACCTACTGCTGTGAATGTTCAAAAAGGATGCCAAGCAAGCCAAAGTCAAAACAGAATAAACAATTAAACGAGAATGTAGGAAAAGATTGACACACATTTTTGAAAGTGTCATGATGTCCATTACCAGGAAATGCTCCATTAGAAAACTGATGGGCACCTACAGTCATACTAATGAAATACTGTTTATTTTATGAAGAATCTACAGCAACAAATTTTTCTATTTTTATAATTCCCAGTTTCCTTTTTGCATGGCTAACCCTTCTCACATGAACATGCATTCCACATATTTCTGGGGCATTTCAGTTCAGTGATGATGGAAGTTTACTTTCAGTAGCTCTTAAAATTTATATATTTAAATATTTTTGCAGAGGAACCAGAAATCTTCCTTGATCTTGGAGCACAGGATTTGCTCTCTTGTCGTGCTGGCACAACAATTAAAATCCCAGCTGTTATCAAGGGTCGTCCAGTTCCAAAAACATTTTGGGAGTACGAAGGAAAAGCAAAAACAGCAGCAAAGGTTAGTAAAAGTAATAGCTTTTTTTCTACACCTGTTTCTAGGCATTTAAGCCTATTCCCTTTTAAATTTATATTATTTCCCTTTGTTTATAGGAGGGAGGTCATACTGTACCTGAAGAAGCTGAGGTAAAGCAAGCAATTTTTTTAACCTCAGTATTGTTGCATTTTTGAAACATGAATGTTCGAAGTTGATCTATAACTTCTCGTTCTTCCTATAATACACAGGTGAAAGCAACTGATACACGTTCAGAGATTATCATCCCTGACTGCAACAGAAGTCATTCTGGACGATACAGTATTACTGCAAAGAACAAAGCAGGACAAAAGACAGTGCATGTCAGAGTCAATGTGCTTGGTATGGCTTGCATAAATTGAAGTATCCAAATATTAGGGGGGTTTTATAAATTTTTTTTAATATATTTTTCTACATACTTATGTAAAATTGTGTCTGTTGTGCTTTTATCTTAACAGATGTCCCTGGTCCACCAAAAGACCTGAAAGTAAGTGATATCACAAGAGGTAGCTGTAAACTTTCATGGAAGATGCCAGATGATGATGGTGGAGATAGAATCAGAGGCTATGTTATAGAGAAAAGAAATATTGATGGGAAGGCCTGGACTAAAGTCAATCCAAACTGTGGCAGTACTTCCTTTGTGGTACCTGATCTCATAGCTGGCCAAGAGTATTTCTTCCGGGTACGTGCAGAAAACCGCTTTGGAGTTGGCCCTCCTGCAGAAACCATCCAGCGGACCACAGCCAGGGATCCAATCCGTAAGTAAAATTAAACTCAAACAAATTCTTTAAAACCAGATGGTACTGTATAGTGGATTTATTCACACTTCTGTTTTGTTTGTGAAGATCCTCCTGATCCACCTATTAAACTGAGGATTGGCCTTGTAACCAAGAACACAGTGAGCCTGACTTGGAAACCACCAAAGAATGATGGTGGAGCTCCTGTTACGCATTATAACGTTGAATGTCTCCGCTGGGATCGTACTGGAGAAGTGAAAGAGTCTTGGAAGCAATGCAACAGACGTGACGTGGAAGAAACAAAGTTTACTGTTGAGGATCTTGTAGAAGGTGGAGAATATGAATTCAGAGTCAAAGCTGTAAATATAGCAGGTCCTAGCAGACCTTCAGCCACTGTTGGCCCACTTGTTGTCAAAGACCAGACATGTAAGTACTGATACTAGTAAATACAAATTCAATTTTAAAATTATGAAGTATTTTTGTATGCTATTTTTTCAACATTTTGTTTTAGGTCCACCATCTATTGAGCTCAAAGAGTTTATGGAAGTTGAAGAAGGAACAGATGTTAAAATTGTGGCCAAGATAAAGGGTGTACCCTTCCCTACATTAACATGGCTAAAAGCTTCTCCAAAGAAACCAGATGACAAATCACCAGTGGTGTATGATCAACATGTCAACAAGATCGTTGATGAAGATACTTGCACTTTGTTGATCCAACAATCCCGCAGAAATGATACAGCCTTATATACTATAACAGCTGTAAATAATCTGGGAACTGCTTCAAAGGAGATGCGGCTGAATGTTCTGGGTACATATAAAGAACTCTTGCAATTACATTAATTGATAGCATTCATTTGATACTTGATTAATTCTTCTTTATTAAAATATATCTTTTAGGTCGTCCTGGACCTCCAGTAGGACCTATTAAATTTGAATCCATTTTGGCTGATAAAATGACAATATCATGGCTTCCTCCATTAGATGATGGTGGTTCTAAGATTACAAACTATGTTATAGAGAAAAGAGAAGCAAATAGGAAGACCTGGGTGCCCGTTACTAATGAGCCTAAGGAATGCATATTCACTGTTCCCAAGTTGATGGAAGGCCATGAATATGTGTTCCGCATTATGGCACAAAACAAATACGGTATTGGAGAACCTTTGGATAGTGAGCCAGAAACAGCACGAAACCTTTTCAGTAAGTAGAAATAAGCTTTCAAGTGATGTCAATTGTTTCCATATGCTGGTATGTGTGGAGCACCTGTTAAATACCACTGCTACTTTCTCTCTTCACTAAGTTTTCTGGAATAGCTTGAAGAGTTTTAGCAGTAGTGCCTGGTTCTTAAAAGCATGTGTAGTGCTTAAAAATATTTTTCTCCCTCCTTGTGTTATATTAAAATACAATCTCAATATTTTTGAGGCTGAAATATACAAATAAGTGTTTATCTGATAAGATTCAGGTTATTCTATTGTATTTGAGACATTATTAACCTCATAGACCAGGAAGAATCAAGTTCCTGCCTTCAGTTTTGAAAGATAAATTAGACAGACTAGCTCTGACATAGAAGGAATGTTAGGCTGGCAAGAGAAAATGGTTCTTAAAACAGCAAGTGTTAGGCTGGGCACTAAAATGAGGTAGTGATCCAGAAAGGCTAGGAAAAAAAAAAAGATGATTTTTATTTGAAGGAAAGGTATTTTTCACAGAATTATATGTACGTGAATAGGGGTGAGAAACTGAATGAGGGAAGAAATCTTGTGCAGATGGGTAACTACCTAGTGCAATGGTGACCATGTGAGTGCATAGCTCTTTTGCACTTAGCTATTTCCATATATCTTTAATGTAATTTTTTACAAGCTATGTGTGAATTTTTTTCCCCTCAGCTGTCCCTGGACCTTGTGACAAGCCAACAGTTAGCAGTATAACACGTGACTCAATGACTGTAAACTGGGAAGAACCAGAGCATGATGGTGGCTCTCCTATTACTGGTTACTGGTTGGAGCGCAAAGAGACCACCGGAAAAAGATGGACCAGGGTTAACAGAGATCCTATCAAGCCTATGGCACTGGGTGTTTCATACAAAGTTACAGGCCTTATTGAAGGCTCTGAATATCAGTTCCGTGTTTCAGCTATCAATGCAGCTGGTGTTGGCCCACCAAGCATGCCATCTGACCCAGCAATTGCTAGAGATCCTATTGGTAAATATTTTAAATCATTTTTTTTTCTAAATTCGAAAATATTCAAATAAGAACATATAATGTATTGTTATGCTGTATGGTGATGTTTTTCAGCCCCACCTGGCCCTCCTACACCAAAAGTTACTGACTGGACAAGGTCTTCCGTAGACTTGGAGTGGACTCCACCAGTAAAGGATGGTGGTTCTAGAGTCACTGGCTACATTGTTGAGTTTAAAGAGGAAGGAAAGGAAGAATGGGAACGGGTAGGTTGAAAACCATTACAGAATCTGCACTTCTTCTCTCTGTGTCTATCAAAATGAATTGCTCCAGGAAGAAAATATGTTCTTTAAAAATTTTACTGTTCAAGATATTTTGTAAAAGTTTGCACCATAATTATCTTCATAATGTTTAAAATACAATACCAAGCTTGCCCTTCCTCAATATTAAGTTAACTTAGCAATCACTAGATGTAGCATTTTATAATTTCTATTTAAAGATGTGGGAATATATGTAGGTAATATTTAATAAAAAAACCTAGAAGACCAAGTTAGAACTGTCAGAAAAGTAGTCCTCACTGGTATCAGACAGTGCCAAAGCATTTACAACTACTATATCTCTACATTTTCCTCATTTTTTTCAATAGTTCATTACTGAGAATTTAACTGGTGCACACCTTGGCTATTTTTTATATCTCCATAAACGTATGGGTGCATTTTTAGTAAGACCTACATTTCCTACACTGTTTCCAGGTAAAGAGACTTTATATTGGGTTTTGAAAAGAAAAGAACAGAATTCCCTTTTTATGTTGCTCTCACTTATATGAGTTTATGTGTCCAAAAATACATGTAATTCTTCTGAGACCAGAGTACTGTAATTGTTGTAACAACCTTCTATGTTAGAATACATTAGAAAAAAGACAAATCTTCAGTATAGCTTGTAGGTCTGTGTCCTATATTTCTTTAAAAATTTCTGAAGAATTCTGTGTGGGCTAGATCCATGTATGCTTAATACTGTTGTGTGCTTGTAAATCTGAAATAATATCTATTGTAAGATTTGTTTCAAACTCTGCAAAGAAATTGATAATATCTTGGTGTTTGCTGACATTATGTTGATTTTTCCAGGTAAAAGATAAAGAAATTAGAGGAACCAAGTTCGTTGTGACAGGATTAAAAGAAGGCTGTTTTTACAAATTTAGAGTTAGAGCAGTAAACGCTGCTGGCATCGGAGAGCCTGGAGAAGTTACAGACATTATTGAAATGAAGGACAGAATTGGTATTTATCATTTTGATTTGCATTTTTAGTACCTCTAACTCAAAGTAAGAAAAAAAATTCATTGACTTTTTTATTCTCTTCCCTCAGTGGCTCCTGATATTAATTTGGATGCAAGTGTCAGGGACAGAATTGTTGTTCATGCTGGAGGAGTAATTCGGATCATAGCATATGTCTCAGGAAAACCACCTCCAACAGTGACTTGGAGCAGGGATGAGCGAGCTTTGCCAGAAGAAGCCAAAATTGAAGAAACCGCTATTAGTTCTTCTGTAGTCATCAGGAATTGCAAAAGGAGTCACCAGGGTTTATACACGCTTCTTGCTAAAAATGACGGTGGTGAGAGGAAGAAGACAGTTATTGTTGATGTGCTAGGTAAATTGCAACCTCAGTGCTTGTGAACAAGTACAGTTTCATAGGATTCAACATGTGTGCTTCAATACTCCAATTTTTTTCTTTGCTTTCAGATGTGCCAGGCCCAGTTGGAATGCCACTCCTTACGGAGAATCTAACCAGTGACTCTTGTAAATTGTCATGGTTTGCTCCAGAAGATGATGGTGGTTCTCCTATTACCAACTATATAATTGAAAAACGTGAATCTGACCATAGAGCTTGGACTCCAGTGACCTACACAGTTACAAGACAGAATGCTACTATTCAGGGACTCATTCAAGGGAAAGCCTACTTTTTCCGAATTGCTGCTGAGAATATAATTGGCATGGGTCCTTTCACAGAAACAACAAAAGAGATTCTCATTAGAGATCCAATAAGTAAGAATATTTTTGAGTTTTGATAACTTTCATATGGGATTAATACACAGGAAGATTCTGAATATGCAGAAAAATGAATCTACCTTATTTTTACGTTATTCACAGCTGTTCCTGACCGTCCAGAAGACCTGGAAGTAAAAGCAGTTACCAAGAACTCTGTTACACTAACTTGGAACCCTCCAAAATATAATGGAGGCTCGGATATCACCATGTATGTTCTAGAGAGCCGTCTCATTGGAAAAGACAAATTCCACAGAGTTACAAAGGAGAAAATGCTTGATAGGAAATTCACTGTAGAAGGCTTGAAAGAGGGTGACACCTATGAGTATCGTGTGAGTGCTTGCAATATTGTAGGGCAAGGCAAGCCATCATTTTGCACTAAACCAATCACGTGCAAGGATGAAATTGGTACGTTTCTTTCTCATATTTCTTTTTAAAATAGTAATTATGTTTACTGATTCCTTACTTTTTCATATTAATATTGCTGACATTTGTGGGCATTGTGTATTTTAATATTGTCTTTCAGCTCCTCCCACGCTTGACCTTGACTTTAGAGACAAGCTTATTGTCCGAGTTGGTGAAGCTTTCAGCTTGACTGGACGTTACTCAGGCAAGCCTGCACCAAAGGTTACTTGGCTAAGGGATGACATTGTCGTGAAAGAAGATGACCGAACAAAGATCAAGACAACTCCTACAACTCTTTGTTTGGGGATTCTAAAATCTGTTCGTGAAGACACAGGCAAATATTGTGTTACTGTAGAGAACAGCACAGGATCAAGAAAAGGATTTTGTCAAGTTAATGTTGTTGGTAGGTTTTACTGAACAACAAGGTTGTCTGGGATTTTTATTAGTGATTAGAATTCATTGAATTTTATAAAATTTAAGTATTCAAATGTGTTCTTTATTACAATAATTTGATTTACTGCATTCTCAATTATACTAAAAAGCAATTTATTAATTTTGAACACATATTTAACTCTGAATTAGTTTATTCAGCATAAATAATGTCTCTGCATGCATTTAGAGAATGTCAACACTGTAGAAAATGTTAATCACCAAATACATTATAAGTATTAAGAAATTAATTCCATTATGTCAAACAAATAGGAATAGCCCTGAAGTCTTGAATCATTAGTATAACTGTGATGTCAAGTTTCTAATTTTATACTATATTTACTGTACTGACACTGTTTAAGTTGTCTTGTGAAGTTCATAAAAAAGCATGGTTATGCTTTATTTTTTCTTAAACAGATCGCCCATCACCTCCAGTAGGCCCAGTTATATTTGATGAAGTCTTTAAAGATCATATGGTAGTTTCCTGGAAACCTCCGTTAGATGATGGAGGCAGTGAAATTACAAATTACATAATTGAGAAGAAGGATACACACAAAGACGTGTGGATGCCAGTTACATCTGCCACAGTGAAGACAACATGCAAAGTTCCCAAGCTGCTTGAAGGAAGAGAATATCAAATTCGAATTTATGCTGAAAATCTTTATGGCATAAGTGATCCTCTCATCTCTGATGAGATGAAAGCCAGGGACCGTTTCCGTAAGTTTTTAATTTGCAATTTTATTTGGATACTCCAATCTTTATTCTGTTTGTAATGCTCATGCACTCTTTTTTTCTCCTCACCCTAGGTGTTCCTGATGCACCTGAGCAACCAATCATTAAGGATGTAACCAAAGACTCTGCAGTAGTGGTTTGGAACAAACCATATGATGGAGGCAAGCCAATAACAAACTACATTGTAGAAAAGAAGGAAACAATGGCTACAAGATGGGCCAGAGTTACCAAAGACCCGATTTTCCCTGGTACAAAGTTCAAAGTACCTGATCTCCTTGAAGGCTGTCAATATGAATTCCGTGTTTCAGCAGAAAATGAAATTGGTGTTGGTGATCCTAGTCCACCATCAAAGCCAATTTTCGCTAGAGATCCAATCAGTAAAGTATCACATTTCATTTCTCATTTAAATTTTAATGCACTCAGTTTCAGTTAGCAAAGTATTCTAATAATTTCTCTTTTTTCTCCCATTTCTTTATTGTTTTGCTTTTTTAACAGCAAAACCAAGTCCACCTGTTAATCCAGAAGCAGTAGATAAAACTAAAAATTCAGTTGATTTATCTTGGCAACCACCACGCCATGATGGAAATGGCAAGATCATTGGCTACCTTATAGAGTATCAGAAAGTTGGAGATGAAGAATGGAAACAGGCTAATCTTACAGCAGATTCTTGCCCTGAAACAAACTACAGAGTCACTGGTCTTACTGAAGGATTAACCTATAAATTCAGGGTCAAGGCAGTCAATGCAGCAGGCGAATCTGATCCAGCACATGTTCCTGATCCAGTAGAAGTAAAGGACAGGCTTGGTGAGTTTAATAAAATCAGATAAGTTTATCTAAGAACAGACTTTTTTTTCCTCATTTTGTAAAAACTTATGTTTTTCATTCCAGAACCTCCTGAGTTAATACTTGATGCTAATATGGCCCGAGAACAGCATGTAAAAGCTGGAGATACCCTGAGACTTAGTGCCGTTATTAAAGGTGTTCCATTCCCAAAAGTTACTTGGAAGAAAGAAGATCGTGAGGTGTCACCCAAAGCTGATATTGAGGTTACAGGAGTTGGCAGTAAACTTGAAATTCGTAACACTGTCCATGAAGATGGTGGAATGTACTCCCTGACAGTTGAAAATCCAGCTGGTTCAAAGACTGTTTCAGTTAAAGTTGTGGTCTTAGGTAATCTTTTTGTGTTTCTTCTATACAACATCTTTTTACTCTATAATTGGAGATTAAGAAATAAAGGAATTTCTGAAAAATATCTATAAACCAAGTTATAAAAAATACACAGTAGAAAGTGGACTAAAAATTCTATGAAATGTAATACAATTTATCTTGAAATTTAAAAAGTTTTATAAGAAATGCTGGTTGCCAAATAAATAATGGATTCCATTTTTATCAATGTTAGATAAGCCTGGTCCACCCAGAAATCTGAACATCAGTGATGTTAGAAGTGACTCTTGCTATATCACTTGGATGGAACCAGAAGATGATGGTGGCTCTGTCATTACCAACTATGTGGTAGAGAGGAGAGATGTAGCTTCTGCACAGTGGGTAGCCATCTCATCATCCTCCAAGAAACGCAGTCATATGGCTAAATATCTGATGGAAGGCACTCAGTATCTCTTCCGAGTAGCAGCTGAGAATCAATATGGTAGAGGTCCATATGTGGAAACACTTAAGCCTATCAAAGCTATAGATCCACTGCGTAAGTATTTTTCAGTGATATGATTTGTTTTGTTCATATGGGATTTGGCAATTTTGAGGTTGTCCTGTTGATATGAACATGATGCACTGGTACCAGAGATTTTTCATCCTAGTAACCATTTTCGTTTTGTATTTTAAAAGATCCTCCAGGGCCACCAAAGAATCTGCATCATGTAGATGTTGACAAGACTGAAGTTTCCCTTGTTTGGAATCGACCAGATCGTGATGGTGGTGCTGAGATAACTGGGTATTTGGTGGAATATCAAGAAGATGGTGCAGATGAATGGACAAAGTTCCAGACAGTCCCTATGCTAGACTGTGTTGTTACAGGCCTACAGAAAGGAAAAATATACAAATTCCGTGTGAGAGCCCAGAACATTGTTGGTCTTAGCCTTCCAGATACAACTATACCAATAGAGTGCCAAGAAAAACTAGGTAATTTTTGGTTTTTCATGTTGTTTCACTGATTCTTTCTCTTTTTCTATAAGCATTTGCCCTGAAAATATAATTTCCATTTTTCTCTAATTTCAGTACCTCCATCTGTGGATCTAGATGTGAAGTTAATTGAAGGTCTCGTTGTTAAAGCTGGCACCACAGTGCGCCTTCCAGCGATTATGAGAGGTGTGCCAGTTCCCACAGCAAAATGGGTTACTGATGACACTGAAATTAAACCAGATGGCAAATACAAGATTGAGACTGACGATTACTCAACTGTGCTTACTATCAAAGATTGTGTAAGAAAAGATACAGGAGAATATCTACTCACAGTGTCTAATGCAGCTGGCAGCAAAACTGTGGCTCTTCACCTTACAGTTTTGGATGTTCCAGGCCCACCAACTGGTCCTATTAATATTCTTGAAGTAACACCAGAATATATGGTTATTTCTTGGCGCCCTCCTAAAGATGATGGTGGGAGTCCTATAATTAATTATATTGTTGAGAAGCGTCAATCAAATAAAGAAACCTGGGGAGTAGTTAGCTCTGGAACAAGTCACACAAAAATTAAGGTCCCACGACTGCAGAAAGGCTGTGAATATATTTTCCGCGTTCGTGCAGAAAATAAGATAGGCATTGGTGCACCTCTGGATTCAGAACCAACAGTTGCTAAACACATGTTTGATCCACCATCCCCACCTGGTAAACCGACTGTTTATGATATTACAGAAAATGCTGCAACAGTGTCTTGGACCCTACCAAAATATGATGGTGGAACTCCAATAACTGGTTATATACTTGAACGTCGGGAAGCATCTGGTAAATGGGTGCGTGTCAATAAGTCACCTATACTCGATATGAAATACAGAGTCACCGGTCTTTTTGAAGGCAACACATATGAATTCAGAGTTTTTGCAGAAAATATGGTGGGCTTAAGCAAACCATCTCCAAGCTCTGATCCAATAAAAGCATCACGTCCTATCACTCCTCCTGGACCACCTATAAATCCAAAATTAAAAGACAAAACTAAAGAATCAGCTGATCTTGTCTGGACAAAGCCCCTCAAGGATGGTGGCAGCCCAATTCTGGGATACATTGTGGAATGTCAGAAAACTGGAACTACACAGTGGAATAGGATTAATAAGGATGAACTCATTAGACAGTGTGCTTTCAGAGTTCCTGGATTAATAGAAGGAAATGAATATAAATTCCGAATAAAAGCTGTCAACATTGTGGGAGAGGGAGAACCAAGAGAACTACCAGAAACTGTACTTGCAAAGGATATTCTTGCTCCTCCAGAAATAAGCTTAGATGTGACCTGTCGAGACTTAATTACTGTCCGAGTAGGTCAAACAATACGTATTACTGGTAAGGTAAAAGGTAGACCAGATCCTGAAATAACATGGTCTAAAGATGGCAAAGTACTAGTCCAAGAAAAGCGTGTTGAAATACTTCATGATCTACCTAATGTTGAACTGCAAGTGAAAGAAGCCAAAAGATCTGATCATGGCAAATACATAATAGCAGCTAAGAACAGCTGTGGACAGGCTCAAGCTTTTGCTATTGTTAATGTACTTGACAGACCTGGACCATGTCAGAACCTGAAAATAAGCTATGTCACAAAAGACTCTTGTATGATCTCTTGGGAGAGTCCAGTGGATAATGGTGGCTCTGAAATTACAAATTACATAGTAGAATACCGTCAACCAAATCAGAGGGGATGGTCAATTGTCTCCTCTGATATTACTAAACGATTAGTAAAGGCAAATCTTGTAGAGAACCGGGAATACTTCTTCAGAGTTTGCGCAGAGAACAAAATAGGTCCGGGTCCTTGCATTGAGACCAAGACTCCTATCCTTGCTATCAATCCTATTGACAAGCCTGGAGAGCCAGAAAATCTTCACATTGCTGAGAAAGGAAAGACATTTGTATATCTGAAATGGAGAAGGCCAGATTATGATGGTGGAAGTCCCAATTTAAGTTATCATGTTGAGAGAAAACTGAAAGATTCAGATGAATGGGAAAGAGTTCACAAAGGCAGCATTAAGGAAACACACTACATGGTGGATAAATGTGTGGAAAATAAAATTTACCAATTCCGAGTTCAAACCAAGAATGAGGCCGGTGAAAGTAACTGGGTAAAAACAGCTGAAGTTGTTGTGAAGGAAGATCTCCAGAAACCAGTGCTAGATTTGAAGTTAAGTGGGGTTCTAACTGTGAAAGCAGGTGACCCAATTAGAATTGAGGCTGGAGTGAGAGGAAAACCACAGCCTGAAGTTGTATGGACAAAAGACAAAGATGCCACAGATCTCACCAGATCTCCAAGAGTCAGTATTGAAACAACTTCTGACACATCTAAGTTTGTTCTCACAAAATCAAGGCGTACTGATGGTGGGAAATATGTGATTACTGCAACTAATGCAGCTGGTAGCTTTGTAGCATATGCTACTGTTATTGTCTTGGATAAACCAGGTCCTGTACGAAACTTGAAAGTCACTGACATTTCAAGTGATAGATGTACTGTTACTTGGGATCCTCCAGAAGATGATGGTGGTTGTGAAATACAGAACTACATCCTGGAAAAATGTGAAAGCAAGCGTATGGTTTGGTCTACATACTCTTCCTCTGTCCTAACAAACTATGCAAAAGTGACACGCCTCATTGAAGGTAATGAATATATATTCAGAGTGCGTGCAGAGAATAAAATGGGCACTGGTCCACCAACAGAAACACATCCAATTATTGCAAAAACAAAATATGATAGACCTGGACGCCCTGACCCTCCAGATGTCACAAGAGTTAGCAAAGAAGAGATGACTGTAGTTTGGAATCCACCAGAATATGATGGTGGCAAATCAATTACAGGATACATTTTAGAGAAGAAGGAGAAACGGTCACTAAGGTGGGTTCCTGTTACTAAAACGCCAATCCCAGAGAGACGCAAGAAGGTTACTAATCTCTTCCCTGGTCATGAATACCAGTTCCGCGTCAGTGCTGAAAACGAAGTCGGACTTGGAGAACCAAGCTTGCCATCAAGACCTGTAATAGCCAAAGACCCAATAGGTAAAATACCATTGAATTTTTCTGTATTATTTCAATGTTAACATAACAGATTGCTAAATTGTACAGCTGTGTTCTAATCTGTAATTTTTACTGTCTTGCAGAACCGCCTGGTCCTCCCACAAACCTGAGAGTGGTTGACAGCACAAAGACTTCCTTAACCCTTGGCTGGGGAAAACCAGTGTATGATGGTGGTGCTCCAATTATTGGATATGTTGTGGAAATGAGACCAAAAGTTGAGGGTGCTGATCCTGAAGCAGGATGGAAACGGTGTAATGTTGCTGCTCAAGTTATTCATACAGAATTCACAGCTACCAGCCTGGATGAGAAGCAATTATATGAGTTCAGGGTTTCTGCCCAAAATCAGGTTGGCCTTGGCCGACCAGCAGAATTGAAAGAAGCTGTGTCTCCCAAGGAAATTCTTGGTGAGTTTTCCCATCCTCTTTTGGGATGTTTACGTGCAACCTTTATTTGCTTTAGGCTTATTTTATTTCATGTGCAAAACTTTGCATTTTATTTCTTTGTCTTTCAGAACCTCCTGAGATTGAGTTGGATGCAAGCATGAGAAAGTTAGTCACAGTCAGAGCAGGATGCCCTATTAGACTTTTTGCCATTGTTAGGGGTCGCCCAGCACCAAAAGTCACCTGGAGGAGAATGGGCATTGATAATGTTATCAGGAAAGGACAAGTTGATCTGGTTGACACTATGGCCTTCTGTGTCATTCCCGATTCAACACGTGATGACTCAGGCAAATATTCATTGACACTTGTTAATGCAGCTGGAGAAAAGGCTGTATTTGTGAACGTCAGAGTTCTGGGTAAGTAATGAGAGAAATACCTCAATACAATTTTATAAGTATTTTGAATGTTTCTTGCAGGAATATTTATGACCCCCAGCTGTGACGGTTTTTGAGCGCAACTTTATCACCCAACACTAACTCCCTCCATATAGAAAGCTTTTAGCCCCCTTTAATTTTAACTTACTAAAGAAAAAAATAGTAACATAAATTGAAATTTCTTCATAGATACTCCTGGACCTGTGTCAGACTTCAGGGTTTCAGATGTCACCAAGATGTCATGCCATCTTTCATGGGCACCTCCAGAGAATGATGGGGGTAGCCCAGTGACTCATTACATCCTGCAGAAACGGGAGGCTGACAGGAAGACCTGGGCAACAGTCACAGCAGAACTAAAGAAAACTAGTTTCCAAATAGCGAACCTTGTACCTGGAAATGAATATTACTTTAGAGTAACAGCAGTAAATGAATATGGGTCAGGTGTTCCAAGTGACATACCAAAACCAGTTCTAGCATCAGATCCTCTAAGTGAGTATGCCTTCATGTATATTTTATGTTTGCCTTCATGGATATCTTCTGTTTGTTTTTCTCTAATTTTAGTAAGATTTTGCAATTTTTGAGTTAGAGCTTCTAAACTGAACAATGCTTCTAACTACTCAAGTATAAACATAAGTATTTCTGTGTCATTTTCTTTCAAATAATATGACCAGTGAATATAGTATCTTTGAAATTATTACGAGTTTTGCTCATTTCTATATTGTCTTTGTTGAATTAGCATGGATAGCATCCAATATTCAAGAGTAAGAAAATTTTGGAAATTCAATGTTCAACATGTTTCTTTTTTTCCCCTGAAAGGTGAACCTGATCCACCGAGAAAACTTGAAGTTACTGAAATTACAAAACATAGTGCTACTTTAGGCTGGCTGCCACCACTGCGCGATGGAGGCTCTAAAATTGATGGATACATTGTTAGCTACAAAGAACATGATCAACCAGCAGATCGCTGGACAGAATATTCAGTTGTTAAAGATCTCTCCATTGTTGTAGCTGGTCTGAAAGAAGGAAAGAAGTACAACTTTAGAGTGGCAGCTAGAAATGCTGTAGGAGTAAGTTTGCCAGTAGAAGCTGCAGGAGAATATGAAATTAAAGAACAACTCAGTAAGTAACAATTTAAATACTACTTAATATACTGCTTTAATAATTAAATGGGCGAGATTTACAGTTCTTTGAGTCACAGAAAGACATTTGCTTTATGGAGTTATCTGGAGGATTATGGTTAACTGTACAGAATATTTTGACAGGTCAGAAAAAAGTGAGAGTTGACCACTAATTCAGAATTATTAAATAATTTTTCAGGTCTGGTTTCAGTTGGAACCAGAAGATAAGAATTAGGGAGAAATAACAAATACCTTCAATGAAGTTTAAATGAAAGAGAAAAAGTGTCAGACTGGTAGCTTGAGAGATAAATGGGAAAGTGGGAGCTGTTTTAATATAAGAGAAAAGATGTGGTTTATATTGTAAAGCTGATTGAGAATATAAACAAAAATCAGGGAGAACAGGTTGGCCTATATAAGGTTGCAGGGTTCCTGAGGCACATGAAGATGTAGGGTAAGGGCAAGATGAGTAGAACCTTCTTAATTTGGGACATGGGAAGAGAAAAAGAAAGGTAAAGAAACAGGAGAATGAAAACTAGCCAGTGGAAGGAAGTACACCAAACATGTTGCCAGGTTTCTTTTGGAAAAAAAAAATTGATTTTGTGCAAAAGAAAAAGTAGGAGAAAAATAATTCAAGGATACAGAAAGAGTGACTGTGCAAGCAGGTTTATCTCAGTGACAACTTCAGTTTTCTTCTCCTTCATGTTTGTCTTGTAGAAAGTCAGCAATAAGTGATTTTGCTTATTGGTTTAAAATAAAAAGAGGATTTATATTTCATGCATTAATAGTGCACAAATCTCTACATAAATGTGTGTGAAGGCAATCCAAATTAATAAATATTCTCTTATAAACTTTACAGTACTGTAAAAGTAAGACTGGAATGGATATTGTCACCTGCAGAAACTGAAGTTGTTCATAAGTGGAACCTAAATGAAAGATTTTCTAGTCATTCCTACAGGTGATTCCATTTAAGAGAAAAGCAGAGAAGTCTCACATGAAAAAATAAGAAGAAGTAAATTAATATGTCACAGAACTTGAATTTATTTGCCTCTGTGTAATTTTTTTTTTACAGTCCCACCTAAGATTCTGATGCCTGATCATGTTCACATTAAAGCTGGAAAGAAACTGAGAATTGAAGCTCATGTATATGGGAAGCCTCAGCCAGTCTGTAAATGGTTGAAAGGAGGTGAAGATGTAGTTACATCTAGTCGCCTTGCTGTGCATAAAGCAGAAAAGTCTTCTGTTCTTATCATTAAGGACGTGACTAGAAAAGATACTGATTTTTACACTCTTACTGCAGAAAATAGCTCTGGTACTGACAGTCAGAAAATCAAAGTGACAGTCATGGGTATGTTCCGTTTGGTTGTTTTTCAGTCCAGCTTTATGTAAAGCTGGTTTTAGTATATTCCAGTGGTTGCCATTTTATTTCATCCCTTTTTTCTTAATATACTTGTTTTGTGCAGATAAACCAGGTCCGCCACAGCCTCCATTTGATATTTCTGAAATAGATGCTGATGCTTGCACTCTTTCATGGCATATACCTCTTGAAGATGGTGGCAGCAACATAACAAACTATGTAGTTGAGAAATGTGATGTAAGCCGAGGAGACTGGGTAACAGCTTTATCTTCTGTCACAAAGACAAGCTGCAGAATTGGAAAACTGATTCCTGGAGAAGAGTATATGTTCCGTGTTCGTGCTGAAAATCGTTTTGGGATTTCTGAGCCACTTCCGTCTGGCAAGATGATTGCAAGGTTCCCATTTGGTATGCCAGTTTTTGATAGCAGCATTTCTCTATTTAATCTTTCTAGTAAAAAACCATACAATTGATATCTATCTTTGTATTTCTTTCTAGATGTTCCCAGTGAACCAAAGAATGCACGTATTACCAAGGTCAATAAAGACTGCATTTTTGTTGCTTGGGATAAACCAGACAGCGATGGAGGCAGTCCAATTACTGGTTATCTCATTGAGCGCAAAGAAAGGAACAGCTTGCTGTGGGTGAAAGCTAACGACACAGCTGTGCGCTCCACAGAATACCCTTGTGTGGGCCTCATCGAAGGTCTTGAGTATACTTTCAGAATTTATGCATTGAACAGAGCTGGAGCAAGTAAACCTAGTAAACCAACTGAGTTTGTCACAGCAAGAGCACCAGTTGGTAAGCCAATACCAATATTTTGCAACAGACAGTTGCAAACAGTTTTTATGATAATTTTCAGTTTGTCTGCAACTTATTATGATCTTTAGTTTGACCTTCTGTTTATATTTTCATGTTTACTATGACTTCACTCTGATTGCACTGTCTAGGTATGCAGTAAATAGGATCCAGTAATATTAAAGTCATTTTTTAATGTGTTAGCTCTTTTTTGGAAAAATATACTATAATATGTTTTTATTTGCCATAGATCCCCCTGGAAAACCTGAAGTTATTGATGTCACTAAGAGTACGGCATCACTGGTATGGACAAGGCCAAAGCATGATGGTGGTAGCAAACTTATTGGCTACTTTGTGGAAGCTTGCAAATTACCTGGTGATAAGTGGGTTCGGTGCAATACAACTCCACATCAAATACCCCTAGAAGAGTACACTGTGACTGGTTTGGAAGAAAATGCTCAGTACCAATTTAGAGCAATTGCCAAGACAGCAGTTAACATTAGCCGACCTTCAGAACCTTCTGATCCAGTGACCATTCATCCAGAAAATGGTAAGGACTGTAAAAGCATTTGATAGCTCTGCTAAGAGTCTGTGCATGTTGGGAGCTAGCACTCATGTGAAGAATGAGACATTTATCTCTTACTAGATTGATAACTCTTGCACTCTTTCCTTTCAGTTCCTCCCAGAATAGAGTTGGATCTGTCTATGCAATCACAGCTTACAGTAAAAGCTGGAACTAATGTGCGTCTGGAGGCAAATGTGTATGGCAAACCAATGCCAGCAATCACCTGGAAGAAAGAAGGAGAAGTTTTAAAACCATCTGAAGGTGTTAAGATCACCACAAAGAGAAATCTTGCTACAGTTGAGCTATTCAGTGTTAACAGGAAGCAAACAGGAGACTACACTATTACTGCTGAAAATGCAAGTGGATCAAAGTCAGCAACCATTAGGCTTAAAGTACTTGGTAAGCTAAAGACTGTCTATTAATAAATACGTTTCTAATTAAGTGATATAGCAAGAAATGGAACTACAACAATGTGATGTTTATTGTTCTAGATAAGCCTGGCCCACCAGCCTCTGTCAAAATCAAACATATGTATGCAGATCGTGCAATGCTTTCTTGGGAGCCTCCTCTGGAAGATGGAGGTTCAGAAATTACTAACTACATTGTAGACAAGCGTGAAACAAGCAGACCTAACTGGGCCCAAGTCAGTGCCAATGTACCCATTACAAGCTGCACAGTGGAGAAACTAATAGAAGGACATGAGTATCAGTTCCGCATTTGTGCTGAAAACAAGTACGGTGTTGGAGACCCCATCTTAACTGAACCAGCAGTTGCTAAGAACCCATATGGTAAGTGCTTTGTGGAATAGTTTCATTAGTCACTGGGTTTTTGTCTACACTTAGGAATGTTAACATAATTTTCAAATAAATCTCCACAGATGTACCTGGACCTTGTGATCCACCAGTAATTAGCAATGTAACAAAAGACTTTATGACTGTTAGCTGGAAGCCACCAGCTAGTGATGGTGGATCCCCAATAACTGGTTATATGCTTGAGAAGCGCGAAACGAAGGCTCTTAACTGGACAAAAGTTAACAGAAAGCCTGTCATTGAAAGAACTGTTAAAGCTACTGGACTCCAAGAAGGAACAGAATATGAGTTCCGAGTGATAGCATTGAATAAGGCTGGACCTGGCAAGCCCAGCGCACCATCAAAAGCAGTGTATGCTCGTGATCCTCAATGTAAGCTAAAAGTCTCAGATATTTACCCTTTTTATTTCCAAATACTATCATGCAGCATTTGGTATGCTAACTTTATGCTGTTTTAATTCCCAGATCCTCCTGGCCCACCTGCTTTCCCAAAAGTGGTTGATACTACTCGTAATTCGATAAGCCTGTCATGGAGCAAACCAGCATATGATGGAGGAAGCCCTATTATTGGTTATCTAGTGGAATCAAAAAGAGCTGACACAGACAACTGGGTCAGATGCAATCTACCCAAGAATTTACAGGCTACACACTTTGTGGTAACAGGGCTGATGGAAGATACAGAGTACCAGTTCCGTGTTTACGCTGTCAATAAGATCGGATACAGCGATCCAAGTGATGTTCCTGATAAACACACTGCCAAAGACATCTTAAGTACGTTCACTGAAAACAAATTGCCTTGTTGACTTTTGCTTCAATTTATGGGATGAGTTTCAAAGATACACTTTGTCACAGGTCACAGGCACAGATTAATTTGGAACATGTTTTTACTCAAAATATGTGGGCTAACAGTGGCTAATTTGGAAGAAAACAGGGTCGTTAGGAACAGAATAGAATTTGGCTGGTGTCTGCTTTTTTCATTTGTATGCTTTATAGCCTTCTGCCTCCCACTGAATTGTCAAGATTTTTTTCTTTTTCTAATCCTAAAATTAGAATTTTCAGGTATCTCATTTTTCTTGAAAATTCTGTCATCTTCATATCTTCTAAATAATTTGAAGCCAAGATTACTATTCTAAGCAGCTCTGTGATACATTTCATTATATGACACTTACTCCTTAAGAGACATGCTGGCTTTGGTATGCATTTTGCTATATGTAAAAAAGCATTGTTTCACAAAACTGTCTATGTTGAAGAAAAGCAGTAGAGTCCAGGAGGCTCTGAAACTCCTTCGAATTCTAGAGAAACTAGGAGTCTTTCTAACATAAATGCTGGAAAAGGCAGGAAAAAAAAAAGGATGTGAAATGTGCAAAAAAATGGCATATTTGCAAATTACCTTCAAACAGCAGTCAGGACACTTACCGATATCATCAAGGGCATGAAAAGTTGGGTTAGTCAAGTGAAATGTCAGTAAAAAGGGAGTTTTTGTCACAGTAGCTTTTGTGATAGTCTTAAAGATGATGTTTTAATTACATGGGTTTTTCTGTTAAACGCAGTTCCACCTGAAGGAGAACTTGATGCAGAACTAAGGAAAGTCCTTGTGTTGCGTGCTGGAGTCACAATGAGGCTTTACGTGCCAGTAAGAGGACGTCCACCTCCTAAAATTTCATGGTCTAAAGTGGGTGCCAACCTAAGAGATAGACAAGGATTAGACATAAAGTCAACTGATTTTGATACCTTCCTGCGTTGTGAAAATGTAAATAAATATGATGCTGGAAAATATGTCCTCAGTCTGGAGAACAGCTGTGGCAAAAAGGCATACACCATTGTTGTAAAAGTACTTGGTAAGTCTCAGGGCTTTCCCCATTATAATATATTTGTTAATTTTTAACTGGTTCTTAAAATTTTGTTACTAAATCAAATATGGTGGTGTTGTGTTTATCCAGATACTCCAGGCCCACCCATTAACCTGATTGTAAAGGAAGCATCTAAAGATTCTGCCTTCATTACATGGGAACCTCCTCTAATAGATGGGGGCAGTCCAATCACAAATTATGTTGTTGAAAAACGTGATGCAGAAAGAAAGTCATGGTCCACTGTAACAACAGAATGTCCAAAGACAAGCTACAGGATAACTAACTTAGAAGAAGGCAAATCTTACTTCTTCAGAGTTTTTGCTGAAAATGAATATGGTATTGGTGACCCTTGTGAAACTCGTGATGCTGTCAAAGCTTCTGGTAGGAAAAAAGAATCCTTTTCACCTATTTTTTAAATTCAAATAATTTTTGTTTTTAGCTTGAATGGACACTCACTATGTTTTTCTTCCTTCTAGAAACGCCTGGGCCAGTTGTGGATCTAAAAGCTTCAGCTGTAACAAAATCCTCATGTAATTTGGTATGGAAGAAACCTATCAGTGATGGTGGAAGCCGTATTTCTGCATATATTGTTGAGGTCCTGATTGGTGAAGATAAATGGCAAGAAGTCATGCGGGGAAAGAACCTCCATTTTTCAATGAGAGACTTAAAAGAAGGACAAGAATACACTTTTAGAGTGAGGGCCCAAAATGATGCTGGATATGGAACTCCATCAGAGATCACAGTTGTAGCAAGAGATGATGTTGGTGAGAAGCAAGATCATTAATTCAATGCTTTACTTACCCAAATCATATTTTATGCATACTATCGTTACTATATATATATATATAAATAAGACACCTTTAAAACAGCATCTTAAATTTACCACAGAGTTTATGCATAGTGGAATAACTGGTTTCCGTCATTTTTTACAGTGGCGCCTGACCTTGACTTAAGAGATCTACCTGATTTGTGCTACACAGCTAAAGAGGGTAGCAATTTCCGTCTTAAAATCCCTATAAAAGGCAAGCCTGTCCCAACCGTAACTTGGAAAAAGGATGAAGACCAGGCAATTACGGAGAGTGGAAGAGTTGCATTTGATTCTACAGCAGTTAACACCACTCTTGTAGTACATGACTGCCAGAAAGCTGATGCTGGAAAATACACAATAACTCTGAAGAATGTTGCTGGCAGCAAGGAAGGCACTATTTTTGTGAAAGTTGTTGGTAAACCTGGCATACCAACAGGTCCAGTGAAATTTGAAGAAGTCACAGCTGATGCCATAACCTTAAAGTGGGGCCCTCCAAAAGATGATGGTGGTTCAGAAATTACTAACTATGTTCTAGAGAAGAGAGATAATGTAAACAATAAGTGGATAACTTGTGCCTCTGCAGTCCAGAAAACCACATTTAGAGTTACGAGACTTCACGAAGGAAATGAATATACATTCAGGATCAGGGCTGAGAATAAGTACGGAGTAGGGGAAGGTCTTAAATCAGAGCCTGTCATTGCAAAACATCCATTTGGTAAGTATCCATTATAATTTTTTAAATCTAAAAAATTTATTTTAGAGGTGATAATAATTTTTAACATTACTGCATTTTTCAATATTGTTTAGATGTTCCAGATGCTCCTCCACCTCCCAATATTGTTGCTGTGAGGCATGAGTCTGTAGCTTTAACTTGGACTGATCCGAAAAGAACTGGAGGTTCACCAATTACAGGTACATCCCCCAAAACCTCCCTAGTATTTCAGTTCTTAATAGTTCTGTCTCTCTGTCAAAAGGTAAGATAAAAGTAACAGGTGTTCAGGCACTAAATTGAGCGATTGATTGATTGATTGACTGATTAACTGACTGATTTCACTGGTTTACTTCCTATTTAAAGAATGAAATAACTCAGATGTTGGGAAAATACTAACTGAGAAACAACTTCTTTGCTCAGACCCAAAATATGTAAAGAAATAAAACCAAACTCACCTGTATGTGACAATAACTGGGTCTATAAAATTAGCAAATTGCATTTACAAACATCTCATCATTGCAATTACATACATCTGTTGTGTAGGTCCACATCTATTTCTTAATCTGGTTTTCAGTGTTCCGCTTGCACAATGTGTAGGCAATGTGTAGTATGGGCAGTAGGATGTTTCACAGTGCTGTGAGAAATTGAGACTCCTAGAATCCCCCCCATATTTTCATCTCATCATTTATCTTCTAGGTTATCACATTGAAGTTAAGGAAAGAAATAGTCTTCTGTGGAAGAGAGCAAATAAAACGCCAATAAGAATGAAAGATTTCAGAGTGACAGGGTTAACTGAAGGTCTGGAATATGAATTCAGAGTAATGGCAATCAATATGGCTGGAGTAGGTAAACCAAGTCTTCCATCTGAACCAGTTGTGGCACTTGATCCTATTGGTAAGTCAACAGGAGAATAAAAAGGAAAATTCTGAAATTTGAAATAGCTTTTGTTTGACTGCTATTTTTTTTTTTTTTTCTAGATCCTCCTGGGAAACCTGAAGTTATCAATGTAACCAGGAACTCAGTAACACTCATTTGGACAGAACCAAAATATGATGGTGGACATAAATTAACTGGCTATATTGTTGAAAAGCGTGATTTACCCAAAAAGACCTGGACAAAAGCTAATCATGTGAATGTTCCAGACTGTGCATTTACTGTAACTGACCTTACTGAAGGCTGCAAATATGAATTCAGAATTAGAGCAAAGAACACCGCTGGAGCTATCAGTCCTCCATCTGAACCCACAGAAACCATAATATGCAAGGATGAGTATGGTATGTAGATGGCATTGAAAAGGTAGAATTTTATTGAATTATGAATATCAAATCACTTTTGTTTCTTATCCCTGTGTTCCTGTTGTATCAATCAGTATTTTTTGTCTTTATTTGACAGAGGCACCAAGCATTGTTCTGGATCCTACTTTGAAGGAAGGTTTAACAGTAAAAGCAGGGGAAACCATCACACTGTCTGCTATTAGTATCCGTGGCAAACCACCTCCAACTTCTGCATGGTCAAAAGCTGGAAAAGATTTTAGACCTTCAGAGCTTGTGCACATTGAAACCAAACCTACTTCTTCTACTCTAAGTGTCAAATATGCAGCCAGAAAAGATTCTGGAGAATACACAATCACTGCTACCAATCCTTTTGGCACTAAGCAGGAGAGCGTACACGTGAAAGTTTTAGATATTCCAGGACCTCCAGGGCCTATTGAGATCAGCAATGTCTCAGCAGAAAAAGCGACTCTTACATGGACACCTCCTGCAGAAGATGGTGGATCACCAGTAAAATCATATGTTCTTGAAAAGAGAGAAACTAGTCGACTGCTCTGGACATTGGTTGCTGAAAACATTGAGAGCTGTAGGCATGTTGTTAGCAAGCTCATTCAAGGAAATGAATATGTTTTCCGTGTCTCAGCAGTCAATCAGTATGGCAAGGGTGAGCCAGTACAATCAGAACCAGTTAAAATGGTGGATAGATTTGGTAAGTAGAACAAGCTAAGAGTTTCCAGTTGAGTTTTATTGATTTCTAAAGACTTGATTTTTGGTTTAACTATACTTTTTTCTTCCTGAACAGGTCCTCCAGGCCCTCCTGGAAAACCAGAAGTAACAAATGTGACTAAGAATACTGTCACAGTTACCTGGAAAAGGCCAGTTGATGATGGTGGAAGTGAAATCACAGGTTACCATGTGGAGCGAAGAGAAAAGAAAGGTTTAAGATGGGTTAGAGCGACAAAGAAACCAGTTTCAGATCTTAGATGCAAAGTAACTGGTCTTCTGGAAGGAAACGAGTATGAATTCCGTGTCAGTGCAGAAAATAGAGCTGGAGTTGGACCACCAAGTGATGCTTCAAACTCAGTCCTTTGCAGAGATGTTGCATGTCAGTATCACGCTTTTTCTTTTGGGGGATGGGTGGGATGGGCAGAGAGCACATTCAGAGAGCCTAAGAATGACTTCTGCTGTCATGTAATGTTTTATCTTTTATTTGCTTTTCAGACCCACCAGGTCCACCTGCAAATCCAAGAGTGACTGATACCACAAAGACAAGTGCATCTCTAGCCTGGGGAAAGCCTCACTATGATGGTGGTCTTGAAATCACTGGCTATATAGTTGAGCATCAAAAAGAAGGAGAAGATGAATGGGTGAAAGACACAATAGGGACTGCTTTAAGAATCACTCAGTTTGTTGTAGCTCACCTGCAGACAGGGGCCAAGTATAATTTCAGAATCTCTGCCATGAATGCTGCAGGTGTCGGTGAACCAGCAATAATTCCAAGTGTGGAAATCACTGACCGAGAAGAGATTCCTGACTTTGAATTGGATGCTGAGCTAAGAAGAACACTTGTTGTTAGAGCTGGATTAACTATTCGAATTTTTGTACCAATTAAAGGACGTCCAACTCCAGAAGTTACATGGACAAAAGACGGGGTTTCACTCAAAGGACGTGCCAGTATTGAGAATACCGACTCTTTTACACTCTTGATTGTCACAGAGTGCACCAGATATGATGCAGGAAAATATGTAATGACTCTTGAAAACGCTGCTGGTAAGAAGACTGGCTTTGTAAATGTAAAAGTCTTGGATACACCAGGTCCGCCAATAAACCTTAAGCCTAGAGAAATAACCAAAGACAGCATCACCCTCCAATGGGATATGCCTCTCGTAGATGGAGGTTCACGTATAACAAACTATATTGTTGAGAAACGTGAATCAACTCGGAAGGCATATTCAACAGTCACAACCAACTGCCAGAAGTGTTCCTTCAGGATTCCTAATTTGTCTGAGGGGTGTGAATACTATTTCAGAGTTCTGGCTGAAAATGAGTATGGTATTGGTGAACCAGCTGAAACTACAGAACCAGTAAAAGCTTCTGAGGCCCCATCCCCACCCGAGAGCCTTAATATTATGGATATAACACGGAACTCAGTTAGCCTAGCTTGGCCAAAACCAGAACATGATGGTGGCAGCAAGATCACTGGGTATGTAATTGAAGCACAGAGAAAAGGAACCAACCAGTGGGCACACATCACCACTGTAAAAACACTGGACTGTGTAGTAAAGAATTTAACTGAAAATGAAGAGTATACTTTCCAGGTTATGGCAGTTAACAGTGCTGGAAGAAGTGCCCCAAGAGAAAGCAGACCAGTTATTATCAAGGAGCAAACAATGCTACCAGAGTTTGACCTCCGTGCTCTTTACCAGAAAACAGTCATTGCCAAAGCTGGTGACAATATCAAGATTGAAATCCCTGTACTTGGTCGTCCAAGGCCTACTGTGACTTGGAAGAAAGAAGACCAGATACTTAAGCAAACACAAAGGGTAAATTATGAAAATACAGCAACTGCTACCATACTGACCATCAATGAATGTATTCGAAGTGATAGTGGTCAATATCCACTGTCAGCTAAAAATATTGTTGGAGAAGTTAGTGAAGTAATCGCAGTTCAGGTTCATGATATACCTGGACCGCCTACTGGACCAATCAAATTTGAAGAAATTTCATGTGATTCCCTGACATTCTCATGGGAGCCTCCTCTGGATGATGGTGGTGTACCAATAAGTAACTACGTTGTAGAAATGCGTCAGACTGACAGTACCACATGGACTGAATTGGCAACTACAGTGATACGTACTACATTTAAAGCCGTTCGTCTCACTACGGGAGTTGAGTATCAGTTCCGCGTTAAAGCTCAAAACAGATATGGAATTGGTCCAGCCATTACTTCAGAGTCTGTAGTTGCCAACTACCCATTTAAGGTACCTGGGCCTCCTGGCACTCCTCAGGTGATTGCAGTCACCAAAGAAAGCATGACCATTAGCTGGAATGAGCCAGTTACTGATGGTGGAAGCCCAATACTGGGATATCACATTGAAAGAAAAGAGCGAAACAGCATTGTTTGGCAGACTGTAAGTAAAATGTTGGTGTCAGGCAATATCTTTAAATCATCTGGACTTACCGATGGCATTGCATATGAGTTCCGCGTTATAGCACAAAATCTGGCTGGGAAGAGTAAGCCAAGCAAGCCATCTGAGCCTGTGTTTGCCCTGGACCCAATAGATCCACCTGGTAAGCCGGTACCTCTGAACATTACAAGACATGCAGTTACACTGAAGTGGACTAAACCAGAATATAATGGAGGTTTTAAGATAACTGGCTACACTGTTGAAAAAAGAGACCTTCCTAATGGCCGTTGGCTCAAGGCTAATTTCAGCAATATACTAGAGACTGAATTCACTGTAAGTGGTTTGACAGAAGATGCTGCCTATGAATTCCGTGTCATTGCTAGGAATGCTGGTGGAGCTGTTAGTCAGCCCTCAGAACCATCAGATGCAATCACTTGTAGAGATGACATTGAAGCACCAAGGATAAGGGTGGATGCTAAATACAAGGACACCATAGTGCTGAAAGCAGGTGAAGTTTTCAGACTTGAGGCCGATGTTTCAGGTCGCCCTCCACCAACTATGACATGGACAAAGGGAGAAAAAGAACTTGAAGACACAGCAAAATTAGAAATAAAAGTAGCAGATTTCTCTACCATTCTCATCAATAAAGATTCCTCAAGAAGAGATGGTGGTGCTTATACACTTACTGCAACAAACCCTGGTGGCTTTGCCAAGCATATCTTCAATGTTAAAGTTCTTGATAGACCTGGTCCCCCAGAGGGGCCTTTGGCTGTGTCGGATGTCACTGCAGAAAAATGTGTGCTGTCATGGCTACCCCCACTGGATGACGGAGGAGCAAAGATTGACCATTATGTGGTTGAAAAACGTGAAACAAGTAGATTGGCATGGACATCTGTAGGCACAGAAGTTCCAGTGACTAAACTGAAGGTTACTAAACTGTTGAAGGGCAATGAGTACGTGTTCCGAGTTATGGCTGTTAACAAATATGGAGTTGGTGAGCCTCTGGAATCAGAGCCCATTCTTGCAGTAAATCCATATGTTCCACCTGATCCACCTAAAACACCTGAAGTTACAGCAATTACGAAGGATTCTATGGTTGTCTGTTGGGGCCATCCTGATTCTGATGGTGGGAGCCCAATAACTAACTATATTGTGGAACGTCGAGACAGGACGGGTCTACGGTGGGTGAAATGTAACAAAAAGGTTGTTACTGACTTACGTTATAAAGTGTCTGGACTGACAGAAGGCCATGAATATGAGTACAGAGTCATGGCAGAAAATGCTGCTGGTGTCAGTGAGCCAAGCCCAACCAGTCCATTCTATAAGGCCTGTGATACTGTATTTAAGCCTGGTCCCCCAGGTAATCCTCGTGTTTTGGATAGCAGCAAGTCCTCTATTACAATAGCATGGAACAAACCAATATATGATGGTGGTTCAGAGATCACAGGTTACATGGTTGAGATTGCACTACCTGAGGAAGATGAGTGGAAGATTGTAACTCCACCAGTGGGTCTAAAGGCCACTTCTTTTACCATCACTGACTTGAAAGAAAATCAAGAGTATAAAATACGGATATATGCTATGAACTCCGAAGGTCTTGGGGAACCTGCTCTTGTTCCTGGCACTCCAAAAGCTGAGGAAAGAATGCTACCTCCAGAAATTGAACTTGATGCAGAACTACGTAAAGTTGTAACTATTAGAGCTTGCTGTACTCTAAGACTCTTTGTCCCAATTAAAGGAAGACCAGCACCTGAAGTAAAATGGACAAGAGAACATGGGGAATCTTTGGATAGAGCGAGCATTGAATCAACAAGCTCTTACACTTTACTTATTGTTGAAAATGTAAATAGATTTGATAGTGGCAAGTACATTCTGACAATTGAAAACAGCTCAGGTAGTAAGTCAGCATTTGTGAATGTCAGAGTTCTTGATACTCCAGGGGCACCTCAAGATTTGAAAATAAAAGAAGTTACAAAATCTTCAGTTACACTCACATGGGAGCCTCCTCTCATAGACGGTGGCTCTAAAATAAAAAATTACATCGTTGAAAAGCGTGAATCCACAAGAAAAGCTTATTCAACTGTTAATGCCAATTGCCACAAGACCAGCTGGAAAGTTGATTCACTGCAAGAAGGCTGCAACTACTACTTCAGAGTCCTAGCTGAAAATGAGTATGGAATAGGCCTTCCAGTTGAAACTTCAGAATCTGTAAAAGTATCAGAAAGACCACTTCCACCAGGGAAAATAACTTTGTTGGATGTGACAAGAAATAGCGTATCCTTATCTTGGGAAAAACCTGAACATGATGGTGGTAGCAGAATTCTGGGCTATATTGTAGAAATGCAAAGCAAAGGCAGTGAAAAGTGGTCAACCTGTGCTACAGTAAAAGTTACTGAAGCCACTATCACAGGACTGATCCAAGGTGAAGAATACACCTTCCGTGTTTCAGCTCAGAATGAGAAAGGTATCAGTGATCCTCGCCAGCTTGGTATACCAGTTATTGCAAAAGACCTTGTGATCCCACCAGCTTTCAAACTACTGTTTACCACTTTCAGTGTTCTAGCAGGAGAGGACTTAAAAGTTGATGTTCCTTTTGTTGGTCGACCCAAACCAGCAGTGGCTTGGCATAAAGACAATGTGGCATTGAAGCAGACTACAAGAGTAAATGCAGAAAGCTCGGAAAACAACACAGTGTTAACAATAAAAGAAGCGTGCAGAGAAGATGTGGGATCATATTTAGTTAAACTTACAAACTCTGCTGGTGAAGCAGCTGAGACACTAAATATTGTTGTCCTTGACAAACCAGGACCTCCAACTGGACCAGTAAAAGTAGATGAAGTAACAGCAGATAGTATTACCATTTCCTGGGAACCACCCAAGTATGATGGTGGTAGCTCTATCAATAATTACATTGTAGAAAGAAGAGACACTTCCACCACTACTTGGCACATTGTGTCAGCTACTGTTGCAAGAACAACTATAAAAGCATGTCGTTTAAAGACTGGGTGTGAATATCAGTTCAGAATCGCAGCTGAGAATAGATATGGGAAGAGTACATATCTCACCTCAGAGTCAATAATAGCTCAATACCCATTTAAAGTTCCTGGTCCACCTGGAACCCCTTTTGTAACAAATGTCTCAAAAGACAGCATGGTGGTACAATGGCATGAACCAGTCAATGATGGCGGTAGCAGGATCATTGGTTATCACTTGGAGCGCAAAGAAAGAAACAGCATTCTGTGGGCTAAACTGAATAAAACACCTATTCCAGATACCAAATTTAAGACAACTGGGCTTGAGGAAGGTCTTGAATATGAATTCAGAGTCTGTGCAGAAAATATAGTGGGAATTGGAAAGGCAAGTAGAGTATCTGAATGCTTTACTGCACGTGACCCATGTGACCCTCCAGGTCGTCCAGAACCTATAATTGTCACAAGAAACTCAGTAACACTTCAGTGGAAGAAACCTATATATGATGGTGGAAGTAAGATCACAGGCTATGTTGTTGAAAAGAAGGAGTTACCTGATGGCCGTTGGATGAAAGCAAGCTTTACAAATGTCATTGATACTCAATTTGAAGTTACTGGTCTAGTCGAAAACCAGAGATACGAGTTTCGTGTTATAGCACGAAATGCTGCAGGCGTTTTCAGTGAACCATCTGAGAGCTCAGGGGCAATTACAGCAAGAGATGAAGTAGAACCACCTCAAATAAGTATGGATCCAAAATACAAAGACACTATTGTAGTGCATGCTGGTGAGTCTTTCAAGCTTGATGCTGATGTTCATGGCAAACCAATACCTTCCATTCAGTGGTTAAAAGGTGATCGTGAACTGACAAGCACCGCTCACATGGAAATAAAAACCACTGATTTTGCAACAAGCCTTAGTGTGAAGGAAGCCACGAGAGTTGACAGTGGGCAGTATGTACTACTGGCAAAGAACGTTGCAGGTGAAAAGAAGGTTCCTGTTAATGTAAAAGTTCTTGATAGACCTGGACCACCAGAAGGACCTGTTGAGATTACAGGTGTTACAGCTGAAAAATGCACACTGTCATGGAAACCTCCACTACAAGATGGTGGTAGCGATATTTCACACTACGTTGTAGAAAAACGGGAAACCAGTCGCTTGGTGTGGACTGTCATTGACTCAAATGTGCAAACCCTGAATTGCAAAGTTACGAAACTTCTAGAAGGAAATGAGTATGTTTTCCGCATCATGGCAGTAAATAAGTATGGTGTTGGTGAACCTCTTGAGTCTGACCCAGTAGTCGCAAAGAACCCATTTGTAGTGCCGCTTGCTCCAAAAGCTCCAGAAGTCACAGCAGTTACCAAGGATTCTATGATAGTTGTATGGGAAAGGCCAGCCTCAGATGGTGGCAGTGAAATCCTAGGCTACGTCCTTGAAAAGCGAGATAAGGAAGGCATTCGCTGGACAAGATGTAACAAACGCCTGATAAGTGAACTGCGATACAGAGTGACTGGTCTTATAGAAAATCATGATTATGAGTACAGAGTTTCAGCTGAAAATGCTGCTGGCCTAAGTGAACCAAGTCCACCTTCTACTTACTACAAAGCATGTGATCCTATTTACAAGCCAGGTCCACCCAATAATCCTAAAGTTACAGATGTTACAAGATCTTCAGTTTTTCTTTCATGGGGCAAACCTATCTATGATGGTGGCTCTGAAATTCAGGGATACATTGTGGAAAAATGTGATGTAAGTGATGGTGAATGGGCAATTTGCACCCCTCCAACTGGAATTAAGAATACTCACATGGAAGTAGAAAAATTAGTGGAAAAACACGAATACAAATTCCGCATATGTGCAGTTAATAAAGCAGGAGTTGGAGAGCACGCAGATGTTCCTGGTTCTGTTGTTGTAGAAGAAAAGATGGAGCCACCAGACCTTGACCTTGACATGGAATTAAGGAAGATTGTAAATGTGAGGGCAGGAGGTTCCTTAAGACTGTTTGTTCCCATCAGAGGTCGTCCAACACCAGAAGTAAAATGGGGTAAAGTGGATGGTGACATCAGAGAAGCAGCTATTATTGATACCACTAGCAGCTTTACTTCCCTCGTTCTAGATAATGTTAACAGATTTGATAGCGGAAAGTATACTCTGACCTTGGAAAACAGCAGTGGAACAAAGTCTGCCTTTGTCAGTGTCAGAGTACTGGATACCCCAAGTGCACCTGTTAATTTAAAAATCAGAGAGATCACTAAAGACTCTGTTTCACTTTCATGGGAGCCACCTCTCTTGGATGGTGGAGCAAAAATAAAGAATTTCATTATTGAAAAGCGTGAAGCAACAAGAAAGGCATATGCAGCTGTTGTAACAAACTGCCACAAGACTTCATGGAAAGTAGATCAACTTCAGGAGGGCTGCTATTACTTCTTCAGAGTCTCTGCTGAGAATGAATATGGAATTGGCCTCCCTGCAGAAACCAGTGACCCAATTAAAGTTGCTGAAGTTCCACAGCCTCCTGGGAAAATAACAGTGGATGATGTCACAAGAAACAGTGTCTCGCTAAGCTGGACAAAACCTGAACATGATGGTGGTAGCAAAATCATACAATATATTGTTGAAATGCAAGCAAAGGGGAGTGAAAAGTGGTCAGAGTGTGCTCGTGTTAAAACACTTGAAGCAGTTGTTACTAATCTAACTCAAGGGGAAGAATATCTGTTTAGAGTAATGGCTGTAAATGAAAAGGGTAAGAGCGATCCTAGAGCACTTGCAGTTCCAATAGTTGCCAAAGACCTGGTGATTGAACCTGATGTAAGACCTGCTTTCCACAGTTACAGTGTTCAGGTGGGACAGGATCTGAAAGTAGAAATACCAATTGCAGGTCGACCTAAACCAACTGTTACCTGGGTCAAAGATGGCCAGCCATTAAGGCAGACAACAAGAGTCAATGTTAGCGATTCAACTGATGTCACGATACTGAATCTTAAGGAAACTAGCAAAGAAGACAGTGGCACTTATGAAATCACTGTGGCTAATGTTGTCGGGCAAAAGTCTGCCTCTGTTGAAATTATTACTCTAGACAAACCTGACCCTCCAGTTGGACCTGTGAAGTTTGATGAAATAAGTGCAGAAAGTATTACCCTATCATGGAATCCCCCAGTGTACACAGGTGGCTGCCAAATCACCAACTATGTTGTTCACAAGAGAGATACAACAACCACTGTATGGGAAACAGTTTCGGCTACTGTTGCAAGAACTACACTGAAGGTGACTAAACTGAAAACTGGTTCAGAATACCAGTTCAGAATATTTGCTGAGAACAGGTATGGGCAGAGTTTTGCATTGGAATCTGCACCGGTTGTAGCACAGTATCCCTACAAGGAACCAGGACCTCCTGGCACACCATTTGTGACAACAGTTACGAAAGACTCCATGGTCGTACAATGGCATGAACCAATAAATGACGGTGGCAGTCGAGTGTTGGGCTACCATCTCGAGAGAAAAGAGAAAAACAGCATTCTGTGGACTAAAGTAAACAAGACTATTATTCAGGACACAAGTTTTAAGACAAATAACCTTGAAGAAGGAATTGAATATGAGTTTCGAGTTTCTGCAGAAAATATTGTTGGTGTAGGCAGAACAAGTAAAGTTTCTGAGTGCTACGTAGCTCGTGATCCATGCGATCCTCCAGGTCGCCCAGAAGCTATAATAATAAAAAGAAGCTCTATTACTCTGCAGTGGACCAAACCAGAATATGATGGTGGAAGTAAGGTTACTGGTTATATTGTAGAGAAACGTGACTTACCAGATGGTCGCTGGATGAAAGCTAGCTTCACAAATATCATTGAAACTCAGTTCACTGTAACAGGACTTACTGAAGATCAAAGATACGAATTTAGAGTAATTGCAAAGAACGCTGCAGGTGCAATAAGCAAACCTTCTGACAGTACAGGACCAATAACAGCAAGGGACGAAGTTGAACTTCCACGAATTTCAATGGATCCGAAGTACAAAGACACTATTGTTGTAAATGCTGGTGAAACATTCAGACTTGAGGCTGATGTTCATGGAAAGCCACTACCGACCATTAAGTGGTACAAAGGAGATAAAGAGCTTGAGGACACTGCTAGATATGAAATAAAGAACACAGATTTCAGTGCACTGATAGTTGTAAAAGATGCTATTAGAGTTGATGGTGGACAGTACATTCTAGAAGCCTCTAACGTTGCAGGAACAAAGACAGTAACAGTAAACGTAAAAGTCTTGGACAGGCCAGGACCTCCAGAGGGCCCAGTCCAAGTGACAGGAGTTACAGCTGAAAAATGTGCATTAGCATGGGGTCCTCCTCTTCATGATGGTGGCAGTGATATTTCTCATTACATCGTAGAGAAGAGAGAAACTAGCCGCCTGGCATGGACTGTGGTTGCTTCAGAGGTTTTACCTACAATGCTGAAAGTAACAAAACTCTTGGAAGGAAATGAATACGTCTTCCGTATCATGGCAGTTAACAAATACGGGGTTGGTGAGCCATTAGAATCTGTGCCAGTAATGATGAAAAATCCATTTGTGGTTCCTGGACCACCAAAGGCCTTGGAAATTACCAACATCACAAAGGATTCTATGACTGTCTGCTGGACGCGGCCAGATAGTGATGGAGGTAGTGAAATCGTAGGTTACATTGTAGAAAAGAGAGACCGAGCAGGCATCAGATGGATAAAATGCAATAAACGCCGCATCACAGATTTGCGATTAAGAGTTACAGGATTAACAGAGGATCATGAATATGAATTCAGAGTTTCTGCTGAAAATGCTGCTGGAGTTGGTGAACCAAGCCAAGTTTCTCCCTACTTTAAAGCTTGTGACCCGATGTTCAAGCCTGGCCCACCTACAAATGCCCATGTTGTGGATACCACCAAAAGTTCAGTTATGCTTGGTTGGAGTAAACCTATTTATGATGGTGGTTGTGAAATCCAGGGATACCTTGTAGAGATCTGTAAAGCAGATGAAGATGAATGGTCGCTTGTTACTCCACAGACAGGAATACGTGCCACACGATTTGAGATCAAAAAGCTTACTGAACATCAAGAATACAAACTACGAGTGTGTGCTCTCAACAAGATTGGTGTGGGAGAGGCTGCATCAGTTCCTGGTACTATTAAACCAGAAGACAAACTTGAAGCTCCAGAACTTGATATTGATTCAGAGCTAAGAAAAGGGATAGTGGTTAGAGCTGGTGGGTCTGCTAGGATTCACATACCATTCAGGGGACGACCAACACCTGACATCACATGGTCCCGAGAAGAAGGTGAATTCTCAGAAAAAGTTCAGATTGATAAAGGCATAAACTACACACAACTTTCAATTGACAACTGTGATAGAAATGATGCTGGAAAGTATATTCTTAAGTTAGAGAACAGCAGTGGTTCTAAATCTGCATTTGTTACAGTAAAAGTCTTGGACACACCGGGACCCCCGCAAAACTTAGTGGTAAAGGATATAAAGAAGGATTCTGCTGTATTATCTTGGGAACCACCGATTATTGATGGTGGTGCAAAGGTAAAGAACTATGTAATAGACAAGCGTGAGTCAACCAGGAAGGCATTTGCAAATGTAAGTGCTAAGTGTGGCAAGACAAGTTTTAAAGTTGAAAATCTTACAGAAGGAGCAATTTATTACTTCAGAGTTATGGCTGAAAATGAATATGGAATTGGTGTTCCAGTTGAAACCAGGGATGCTGTCAAAGCCTCAGAGCCACCTCTGCCTCCTGGGAAAGTAACACTCACTGATGTGACTCAGAGAAGTGCATCGCTTATGTGGGAAAAACCTGAACATGATGGAGGTAGCAGAATTTTGGGATACCTTGTTGAAATGTTGCCTAAAGGAACAGAAAAATGGAGTGTTGTTAGTGAGACCAAAACATGTAATGCAGAGGTGTCTGGTTTGAGTCCAGGACAGGAATATCAATTCCGTGTGATTGCCTACAATGAAAAAGGCAAAAGTGATCCCAGAGCACTTGGAATTCCTGTGATAGCTAAAGACTTGACTATTGAGCCAAGTTTCAAACTGATGTTTAATACATATAGTGTTCAAGCTGGAGAAGATCTGAAGGTAGAAGTACCATTTATAGGTAGACCCAAACCTACTATTACTTGGACAAAAGATGAGCAGCCACTGAAACAGACAACCAGATTAAATATTCAGGATACAACAACATCAACTATTTTACATATTAAAGAAAGCAACAGGGAAGACTTTGGTAAATATACAGTAACAGCAACAAATGCAGCAGGTACAGCAACAGAGCACCTGAGCATAATTGTACTAGAAAAGCCTGGCCCACCACGAGGACCTGTCCGCTTTGACGAAATTAGTGCGGACTTTGTTGTTTTATCATGGGATCCACCTGATTACACTGGTGGCTGTCAGATAAGCAACTATGTAGTAGAAAAGCGTGACACAAGCACTACCACATGGAACATTGTTTCAGCAACTGTTGCAAGAACAACCATCAAAGCAACAAAGCTTAAAACAGGTTCCGAATACCAGTTCAGGATTTCTGCTGAAAATAGATATGGAAAGAGCTCTCCTTTGGCTTCTAAATCAGTTGTTGTGCAGTACCCCTACAAGGTGCCTGGACCACCTGGAACCCCATTTGTCACAGCAGCTTCCAAGGACCATATGATCGTACAATGGCATGAACCTGTTAATGACGGAGGAAGCAAAGTTCTTGGCTATCATCTTGAGCGTAAAGATAAGAACAGCATTCTTTGGACAAAACAGAACAAGTCACTTATTGTGGACACAAAATATAAAACAGACGGCCTTGAAGAAGGTCTTGAATATGAGTTCAGAGTTTCTGCTGAAAACATTGTTGGCATTGGCAAAGTCAGCAAAGTATCAGAACTGTATGTTGCCCGAGATCCTTGTGACCCACCTGGCCGCCCAGAGGCCATTGTTGTTACAAGAAGTAATATCACACTGAGGTGGAAAAAGCCAGAATATGATGGTGGAAGCAAAATAACTGGTTATATTGTAGAAAAGAAAGAGCTGCCAGATGGTCGCTGGATGAAAGCCAGCTTTACAAATGTGTTGGAAACAGAATTCACAGTAAGTGGTCTTGTTGAAAACCAACGATATGAATTCAGAGTAATTGCAAGAAATGCAGCAGGTTGCTTGAGTGAACCATCTGAAAGTACAGGGCCTATTACTGCCAGAGATGAAATTGAAGCACCAGGAGCTTCACTGGATCCTAAATATAGAGATGTCATTGTTGTTCATGCTGGAGAAACGTTTGTTCTTGAAGCTGATATCCACGGCAAACCTATTCCTGACGTTACATGGTCAAAAGATGGTAAAGACCTTGAAGAAACAACTGCAAGAATGGAAATTAAATCTACTATTGAGAAAACAATTCTCACTGTCAAAGACTGTATAAGAGTAGATGGAGGTCATTATACTCTTAACCTCAAAAATGTTGGTGGCACCAAATCTATACCAATCACTGTAAAAGTGCTTGACAGACCAGGACCTCCAGAAGGACCATTGAACGTTACAGGTGTCACTGCAGAAAAATGCTACCTGTCATGGTCTCCACCTTTACATGATGGTGGTTCTAGTATCTCACATTATATCATTGAGAAGAGAGAGACAAGTAGGCTTTCATGGACACAAGTAGCAACAGATGTGCAGGCTCTGAACCACAAAGTAACCAAACTCCTTCCTGGCAATGAATACATTTTCCGTGTAATGGCAGTCAATAAATACGGAATTGGAGAGCCCTTGGAATCTGAACCAGTTGTGGCTCGTAATCCATACAAACCCCCTGGTCCTCCTTCAACACCTGAAGTTTCAGCAATCACAAAAGATTCTATGGTGGTAACATGGAGTCGCCCAGAAGACAACGGGGGAGCTGAAATTGAAGGTTACATACTTGAAAAACGAGACAAAGATGGTATCCGGTGGACCAAATGCAATAAGAAAAGGCTGACAGACTTGCGATTCAGAGTAACAGGTCTAACTGATGGGCATTTCTATGAATTTAGAGTGTCTGCTGAAAATGCTGCAGGGGTAGGGGAACCCAGTGGGCCATCCATTTTCTATCGTGCTTGTGATGTTTTATATCCACCGGGTCCACCTAGCAATCCAAAGGTTACAGATACTTCCAGGTCATCAGTTTCCCTTGCCTGGAGTAAGCCCATTTATGATGGTGGTGCTCCTGTTAAAGGATATGTAGTAGAAGTAAAAGAAGCTGCTGCTGATGAATGGACTACCTGCACCCCACCAACAGGCCTACAAGCGAAACAGTTCACCGTGACAAAACTGAAAGAGAACCAGGAGTATAACTTCCGCATCTGTGCCATCAACTCCGAAGGAGTAGGAGAACCTGCGACTATACCTGGTGCAGTCTTAGCGCAGGACAAGATTGAACCTCCTGAAATTGAACTTGATGCAGATCTCAGAAAAGTAGTCACTGTACGTGCTAGTGGTACTTTACGCCTGTTTGTCACCATCAAAGGAAGACCAGAACCTGAAGTTAAATGGGAGAAAGCAGAAGGAAGAATTAGTGAGCGAGCTCAGATTGAAGTCACCAGTTCCTACACAATGCTGGTCATTGACAATGTCAATAGATTTGATAGTGGTAGATACAATCTTACTTTAGAGAACAACAGTGGCAAAAAATCAGCTTTTGTTAATGTCAGAGTGCTTGATACCCCTAGTGCACCTGTAAACCTGACAATCAGAGAAGTGAAAAAAGATTTTGTAACTTTAGCCTGGGAACCACCACTTATTGATGGTGGAGCTAAAATTACCAACTATGTAGTTGAAAAGCGAGAATCCACAAGAAAGGCATATGCCACAGTTACAAGCAACTGTACTAAGAATTCCTTCAAGATTACTCAACTACAAGAAGGATGTAGTTATTACTTCCGTGTTCTAGCTGTAAATGAGTATGGGGCTGGTTTACCAGCAGAAACTGCTGATCCAGTTAAGGTGTCTGAACCACCCGCTCCACCTTCAAAGGTCATTCTCGTTGATGTGACTCGCAATTCGGCTTCAATTAAATGGGAAAAGCCAGAGAGTGATGGTGGCAGTAAAATTACTGGTTATGTAGTAGAAATGCAAACTAAAGGAAGTACAAAATGGAGTGCATGTACACAGGTGAAAACATTGGAAGCAACAATAACAGGCTTAAGTATGGGAGAAGAGTACAGTTTCAGAGTGCTTGCTGTTAATGAAAAAGGAAAAAGTGATCCAAGAGAACTTGGTGTCCCAGTCATTGCAAAAGATATTGAAATCCAGCCATCTGTTGAGCTCCCTTTTAACACATTCACAGTGAAAGCTGGAGATGATCTTAAGATTGACATTCCATTCAGAGGGCGACCTCTTCCCACTGCTAGCTGGAAAAAGGATGGGAATCCCTTAAAAGAGACAACCAGGGTAAATGTTCAGACATCAAAGACTTTAACTTCACTGTCCATCAAGGAAGCTACAAAGGAAGATCTGGGACATTATGAATTACATCTTTCAAATACTGCTGGATCAACAACAGCTTCTTTAACTGTAGTTGTCCTTGACAGACCAGGACCACCAACTGATGTTAAAGTTGATGAAGTTAGTGCTGATAGTGTAACTCTGTCTTGGAAACCTCCAGCATATGATGGTGGATGTCATATAAGCAATTACATTGTGGAGAAGAGAGATACTACCACAACAACATGGGAGGTAGTGTCTGCAGCAGTTGCAAGAACATCAATTAAAGTATCTCGACTTACCACCGGATCTGAATATCAGTTCCGTGTTTGTGCAGAAAACCGCTATGGGAAAAGCACTTATACTAATTCTCCTTCTGTTGTGGCAGAGTATCCATTTAAGCCTCCAGGTCCACCTGGAACGCCTCATGTGGCACATGCGACTAAATCTTTCATGATTGTAACTTGGCAGGTACCAGTTAATGATGGAGGTAGCGTAGTACTAGGATATCACTTGGAGCATAAAGAAAGAAGCAGCATTCTTTGGACAAAAGTCAACAAGAGCCTTATTACTGATACACAAATGAAAGTTACAGGTCTTGATGAAGGACTGATGTATGAATATCGGGTGTATGCAGAAAACATTGCTGGAATAGGCAAATGCAGTAAAGCCTGTGAACCAGTTGCTGCAAGAGATCCATGTGATCCTCCTGGTCAACCAGAAGTTACTAACATTACAAGAACATCTGTCTCACTGAAGTGGACTAAACCAGAATACGATGGTGGAGCTAAAGTAACAGGATATATTATTGAACGCAGAGAGCTACCGGATGGTCGTTGGCTAAAATGCAATTTTACTAATGTGCAAGAAACATACTTTGATGTAGGGGGACTTACAGAAGACCAGCGTTATGAGTTCCGTGTGATTGCAAAGAATGCTGCTGGACTCTTCAGTCAGCCATCTGAATCAACTGGACCTGTGACCGTAAAAGATGATGTGGAGGCTCCAAGAATTATGATGGATGCCAAATTCAGGGATGTTGTAGTTGTGAAAGCTGGAGAAGTGTTTAAAGTCAATGCTGATGTTGCAGGACGGCCAATACCAGTGATTTCATGGACAAAGGATGGCAAGGAGCTCGAAGGAAAAGCTAGAGTTGAAATAGTCTCAACAGATTACACTACTGCAATAACCGTTAAGGACTGCATCCGAGGTGATTCAGGACAGTATGTACTGACATTACAGAATGTTGCAGGAACAAAATCTTTGACAATTAATTGCAAAGTACTTGATAGACCTGGCCCACCTGCAGGTCCATTAGAAATAAATGGCCTGACTGCTGAAAAGTGCCATTTATCATGGGGACCCCCTCAAGAAAACGGCGGTGCAGATATTGATCATTATATTGTGGAAAAACGTGAGACCAGCAGAATTGCATGGACACTTTGTGAAGGAGAGCTTAAAACAACATCTTGTAAAGTGACAAAATTACTGAAGGGTAATGAGTATATTTTCAGAGTGATGGGAGTTAACAAATACGGTGTTGGTGAGCCTCTAGAAAGCGTTGCTGTCAAAGCCCTAGACCCATTTACAGTTCCAAGTCCACCTACATCTTTAGAGATCACCAGTGTGAGCAAAGATTCAATAACTCTGTGCTGGGCAAGACCTGAGTCTGATGGAGGCAATGAGATCTCTGGCTATGTAATTGAAAGGCGTGAGAAAACCAGCCTAAGATGGATTCGTGTAAACAAAAAGCCAGTTTATGATTTAAGAGTGAAGTCATCAGGTCTTCGTGAAGGATGTGAATATGAATTCCGGGTTTATGCAGAAAATGCTGCTGGCCTCAGTCTCCCAAGTGAAACCACACCACTGATTAAGGCAGAAGATCCAATCTTCCTGCCATCGCCCCCATCTAAACCTAAGATTATGGATTCTACAAGGTCAAATATCACAATTGGTTGGACAAAGCCACTGTTTGATGGAGGTGCTCCAGTAACAGGATACACAGTTGAATACAAGAAAACTGATGAAACTGACTGGACAACAGCTATTCAAAATTTAAGAGGCACAGAATATACCATAACTGGATTAACATCAGGCTCTGAGTACGTTTTTAGAGTAAAATCCATTAACAAAATGGGTGTCAGTGAACCAAGTGATGTCTCAGAACCTCAGGTGGCAAAAGAAAGAGAGGAAGAACCTGCCTTTGAAATTGACAGTGAAATGCGGAAGACTTTAATTGTAAAGGCTGGTGGATCATTCACAATGACTGTTCCTTTCAGAGGCAAACCAGTCCCAAATGTAACATGGAACAAACCAGACACTGATCTCCGTACACGTGCAAGCATTGACACTTCAAGTAATTGTACATCTCTTACTATTGAAAAAGCAACAAGAAATGATTCTGGAAAATACACATTAACATTGCAAAACATCCTGAACACTACCACCTTGACTTTAATTGTCAAAGTTCTTGACACGCCTGGCCCACCATCTAATATTGCAACAAAAGAAGTAACTAAAGAATCTGCTGTGTTATCTTGGGATGTTCCTGAAAATGATGGTGGAGCACCTGTAAAGAACTATGTAATTGAAAAACGAGAAGCTAGCAAAAAAGCGTGGGTCACCGTGACAAACAACTGTCATCGCCTGTCCTACAAAGTGACTGGTTTGCAAGAAGGTGCCATTTACTACTTCCGTGTCTCCGGAGAAAATGAATATGGTGTTGGAGTGCCTTCTGAGACCAAAGAGGGAACAAAAATAACAGGTATGTTTTACTATGAAAAGAAAATTGTTAATACTTAAAATAATATGTGTTTTAAAGTGTTTAGTTCAAAATAACATCAAAAGTTTTAAATCTGCATACAGTAAAATAGATCATTTTTTGTAGGTATATCTGTAGTTTTACAAGTAAAAAAGAGCTAAGTAATAGCTTGAATTTTAAGTTTTGCTTGGATTTTACTTAAAATATTTCTAATGTACAAATTGGTTTAAAAACACATTTTCTTGATCCAGACTGTGTTCCTGTGTAATTGCTAATATAAAAAGTAAATACCTTCTATATTGTTTAACCTGTTGCACTTTTTTTCTCAGAAAAACCCAGCCCACCAGAAAAGCTAGGAGTAACAAATGTCACAAAGGACAGTGTTTCTCTTTCATGGCTAAAACCAGAACATGATGGTGGAAGCAGAATTGTGAGCTACCTCCTTGAAGCTCTTGAGAAAGGACAGCAAAAATGGGTTAAGTGTGCTGTTGTGAAGACAACCCATCATGTTGTCCATGGTCTTAAGGAAAATGTCGACTATTTCTTCAGGGTGTCTGCAGAAAACCAAGCTGGTTTAAGTGATCCTAAGGAACTACTGCTCCCTGTTACAGTTAAAGAACAATTAGGTATGCTTCCTGACATGAGACAAAAGTTGATACACAGTCAATTACATTCATATTTTAAAAGATGGAACATTCTTTTAATGGTTTGGAAATGTTTTCTTTTTCAGAATCTCCTGAGATTGACATGAAGGGCTTCCCTCATAACACTGTATATGTTCGAGCAGGATCAAACCTAAAAGTTGAAATTCCAGTTTCTGGAAAACCAGTGCCAAAGGTGACATTGTCTAGAGATGGTGTTGCACTGAAACCTACCATGAGATTTCACACAGAAACCACTGCAGAAAGTCTTATCATTAACCTTAAAGAAAGTGTGGCTGCTGATGCTGGCAGATATGACATTACTGCTGCAAACTCAAGTGGCACCACAAAATCTTTTGTTAATATTGTTGTGCTGGATAGACCTGGTCCTCCTGTCGGTCCTGTTGTCCTTAGCGATGTCACTGAAGAAAGTGTAACACTCAGATGGCAACCACCAGCTTATGATGGTGGAAGTCAGGTTACCAACTACATTGTACTGAAAAGAGAAACAAGTACTGCTGCTTGGTCTGAAGTGTCTGCCACTGTTGCTAGAACTGTTATCAAAGTTATGAAGCTCACAACAGGAGAAGAATACCAATTCCGCATCAAAGCTGAGAACCGCTTTGGCATCAGCGATCACATAGACTCACAATGTGTGGTTGTCAAGCTTCCTTACAGTGAGTAACATGCTTCTCATGGTATACATTGATGTTTTAATGCTCTGATGTTGAAAATATAATTTTGTTAACAATCACTTCTTTTTAAATCATCAGCTACCCCGGGCCCTCCTTCTACACCATGGGTCACTAATGTTACCCGAGAGAGTATTACTGTCGGATGGCATGAACCAGTCACTAATGGTGGTAGTGCTATTGTTGGATATCACCTGGAAATGAAAGACAGAAATAGCATATTATGGCAGAAGGCTAACAAGACCCTTATTCGTACCACTCATTTCAAAGTCACCACAATCAGCGCTGGCCTTATCTATGAATTTAGAGTTTATGCAGAAAATGCAGCTGGCATTGGAAAAGCAAGTCGTCCTTCTGATCCAGTCCTTGCAATTGATGCTTGTGGTATGTACTCCCTAGAAAATAATGAAGCCCAACGATTTTGTTTCCCCTGTGATAATCTGTTCTGTACAGTAACCCAGTATTCAAAATAGCTGTTAATTATTGTCAATATTCTTATGTTTCCTTCTGCAGAACCACCAAGAAATGTTCGTGCCTCAGATATTTCCAAGACCTCTATCACACTCTCCTGGCAGAAGCCAGCATTTGATGGTGGTAGCAAAATCACTGGATACATCGTAGAAAAACGTGATCTTCCAGATGGCAGATGGACAAAAGCTAGCTTCACCAATGTTATTGAGACTCAGTTCACAGTGTCTGGCCTGACACAGAATTCCAAGTATGAATTCCGGGTCTTTGCAAAGAATGCTGTTGGTTCCATTAGTAATCCCTCAGATGTTGTGGGTCCTATCACGTGTGTCGATACATATGGTAAGTGTTTTGCAATGATATAATGATATACTTCTGGGGTATTAGGACAATTAAAGGCTGTACTGTTTTGTAGGTGGTCTTTTAAATATGGAAGGCTAATTTACAGTGATTAAATTAGCAGTGATTAAAAAAGACTGCATTTTTCAAGTCTTCTGGTATCTTTATTCTCTGAGCAACAGAAGTCTGCCCATGATCCAAGTGGTTATATTTATACATGTAATTGTCTTTCCTTCATAGGATTAGTTCTAACTTACTCTAGGTTTATGATTTAAGTTAATATATGCTCTCTTTACTTTGATCTGTATTTATCAAATACCTTTAACTATTAGATTAAATAAGGTAGTATTATTTGGGGATTTTATTAAATACAGGGCTACAATAAACATGTTTTTAACTTATCCTTATTTTTTCTTAAGGTGCACCTGAAATTGATGTGCCACCAGAATATACAGAAGTGGTGAAATACAAAGCAGGAACTTCAGTTAAGCTAAAACTAGGCATCTCAGGCAAGCCTATACCCACAATTGAATGGTTCAAAAATGGCAATGAGGTACTAACCAGTGCACTAGTGTCTATTGAAAACACAACAGAATTTGCTTCTGTACTCATCAAGGATGCCAATCGACTCGACAGTGGCACCTATGAATTAAAACTGAAGAATGCCATGGGTTCAGCATCAGCCCACATTAGACTACAGATACTTGGTATGTCTCGAGATGCAACTGTATTTTACTATTGAACAATAATTCAGGAATGAATACTTAGCATCTTCTTTCTTCTGCCTTCCACAGACAAGCCAGGACCCCCAAGTGGACCTATACAGTTTAAGACAGTCACTGCTGAAAAGATTACAATAATGTGGGACCCACCAGCAGATGATGGTGGTGCACCTATAACACACTATGTTGTTGAAAAGCGGGAAACAAGTCGGGTTGTATGGTCTTTAATTTCTGAAAAGCTGGAGGGATGCATCATAACTACAACAAAACTCATCAAAGGAAATGAATATGTGTTCCGTGTCCGTGGTGTGAACAAGTTTGGAATTGGTGATCCACTGGAATCTGAACCTGTTATAGCCAAAAATTCATTTGGTAAGAAATAAGTTCTGTAAAATAACTTACACAACTGAACTGTCTTGTGTATTATTTGTAAGTAGTACTGATCTACTGACATATGATTTTTTTACTCAGTTACACCTGGACCACCTAGTACACCAGAAGTCACAAAGATAACCAAGAATTCTATGACCGTTGTCTGGAATAGGCCCACTGTTGATGGAGGCAGTGAAATATCAGGATATTTTCTGGAGAAACGTGATAAGAAGAGTCTGAGTTGGTTCAAGGTCTCTAAAGAAACCATTCGGGACACCAGACAGAAAGTAACGGGTCTGACTGAAAACAGCGAATATCATTTCCGCGTTTGTGCTGTCAATGCAGCTGGACCAGGTCCATTCTCTGAGGCTTCTGACTTCTATAAAGCTGCAGATCCTATTGGTAAGATTCAATGTGCATTATTTCCAATAGGTTAGAAATCAACGGAAAATGAGTAGCTAGGGTGGGATTGTACCAAAGTAATTGAGGGCAGATTTTCTTCCTCTTTATAATTAATTGGATTCTGATTGGTGTTTTATTTCCCCATAAACTATCATTTACAGATAAGCCAGGCTCACCAACAAAGCTGAAAGTCGTGGATACAACCAAGACATCTGTTACTCTTGGCTGGATTAAACCTGCTTATGATGGAGGAAGTCCAATTACCCACTATGTGGTGGAGAAGAAGGAAGGTGAAGAGCAAGAATGGACTGTAGTCAGTACTAAGGGAGAAGTGAGAACAACCGAGTATGTTGTGTCCCACCTTCAGCCAAGTGTTAATTATTATTTCCGTGTATCTGCTATGAATTGTGCTGGACAAGGAGAGCCTATTGAAATGATGGAACCCGTTCAAGCTAAAGATATTCTTGGTACTGTATTTTTTTTGTGATGTGTCATTTTTCTGTGTGGGTTTTTTTTTCAAATTATTTCTTATTTTACATTATAAGTATGCATTATTAATTTTTATTTATTTCCACAGTGGCACCAGAGATTGATCTGGATGTTGCTCTTCGGACATCTATTGTTGCTAAAGCAGGTGAAGATGTGGAAATAATGATTCCATTCAAGGGAAGACCTCCTCCAACGGTCACATGGAGAAAGGGTGACAAGAATCTTGGGACTGATGAAAGATACATCATCCAGAACACAGAATCATCTACACTACTTACTATTCCTCAAGTTACACGAAATGATACAGGAAAATATGTTCTCACAATTGAAAATGGAGTTGGAGAAGCAAAATCATCATTTGTGAATGTAAAAGTACTTGACACACCTTCTGCATGCCAGAAGCTGCAGCTTAAGCATGTTTCTCGTGGCACAGTTACACTGGTATGGGAGCCACCTCTCATCAATGGTGGTTCTGAAATAACAAATTATGTTGTTGAAAAAAGAGATGCTACAAAGAGGGCCTGGTCAACTGTTACAACAAAGTGTTCTCATACCACCTTTAAACTAACTAACCTGTCAGAAAAGACTGCATTCTTTTTCCGTGTTCTTGCTGAAAATGAAATCGGACTGGGTGAACCTTGTGAGACATCTGAACCAGTGAAAGCTGCAGACTTACCTGGACCTGTAAAAGACCTAGCCATGAAAGACTCTACAAAGAGTTCTGTTAAATTGCAGTGGAGCAAACCTGACTATGATGGTGGTAGCATTATATCAGACTATGTTATCGAAAAGAAACTTCAGGGAGAGAAAGAATGGACATACGCAGGCACAAGCAAGAGCTGTGAATTTGTAGCTGACAAACTTAAAGAGCTTTCTGTCATGGAATTCAGAGTCTTTGCTAAAAATGAAAAAGGCATGAGTGACTCTGTTACTGTTGGACCCATTACAGTGAAAGAACTTATAATAACACCTGAGGCTGACCTTTCTGATATTCCTGGAGGTCAGATTGCAGTAAGAATTGGACATAACCTGCATGCTGAAATGCCCTATAAAGGTAAACCTAATCCATCAATGAGCTGGCTCAAGGACAACCTCCCTCTTAAAGAAACAGAACATCTTCGTTTCAAGAAAACTGAAAACAAGATAAGCTTAAGTATCAAGAATGTGAAAAAGGAGCATGGTGGCAAATATACTTTAATTCTTGATAATGTAGTCTGCAGAAAGTCATTCACAATCACTGTAATCACTCTTGGTCCTCCATCTAGACCAAAAGCACCTTTAAGAATAGATGAAATCAAAGCAGACAGTGTAGTTTTGTCATGGGAAGCCCCTGATGATGATGGGGGAGGAGAAATTACTGGCTACAGTATTGAGAAGAGAGAAACCTCACAAATGAACTGGAAGCTGGTGTGTTCAAGTGCTGCAAGAACAACCTTCAAAGTACCAAACCTTGTTAAAGATACTGAATATCAGTTTAGAGTTCGTGCAGAAAACAGATATGGAGTGAGCCCACCTCTTGTCTCAGCTGATGTTGTGGCAAAGCATCAGTTTAAACCACCAGGTGCCCCAGGCAAGCCTGTTGTATACAATGTAACTGCTGATGGAATGAGCATTTCTTGGGATGCTCCTGTTTATGATGGTGGTTCAGAGATTATGGGATACCACGTAGAAAAGAAGGAAAGAAACAGTATTTTGTGGCAGAAGGTTAATGTTGCATTAATATCTAACAGAGAATACAGGATTACTGGACTGCTTGAGGGCCTGGATTACCAATTCCAAGTATATGCTGAAAACGCTGCAGGCCTAAGCCGAGCGAGTGAGCCAAGCAAATTTACTTTGGCAGTCTCTCCAGTGGGTAAGTTAATGATTAATCACTCATCCAAGAAAATTCTGTTCTTGTAGATTATGGTGAGCAGTAATAAAATTAAAACTTCATTACTTTCCTTTCAGACCCACCTGGTACTCCTGATTACATTGATGTCACTAGGGAAACAATCACCCTGAAATGGAACCCCCCACTGCGTGATGGAGGCAGTAAGATTGTGGCTTACAGCATTGAGAAGCGGCAAGGAAGTGCAGACCGCTGGCTCAGGTGTAACTTTACCGATGTCAGTGAGTGCCAATACACAGTTACAGGGCTCAGTCCAGGTGATCGATACGAATTCAGAGTGCTTGCAAGAAATGCTGTTGGTACAATCAGCCCACCTTCACAGTCTTCAGGCTATATCATGACCAGAGATGAAAATGGTAAGAATTTTTTTTAATATGCTTGCATTTGGGTATTGAAGCCAAATAGAGTTTCTGGCTGCACTGATGGGAAGTGGGAAGTCAAGGGGCAAAGAAGTTGTGACTGAGGTCCTCCCAGTCAATTCAGAACATTTATGTTTGTACTCCAAGGTGGGAAGGTCTAAATTAAAGACCCAAATCTGGCAGACACACATAATCAATTGCTGAAAAGCATGGCACTCTACATTTCTCTTGCATAAGCAGCAGCAGCAAAGTTGGAAAGAAAGCATGGACTGCAATATTCTGATGCATTGAATAATTTCAAAATTGAAATGTGCCTCAGGTAGCTTGGCATATTATTAACACCACATTTTAACAGTGCCTTTCACCTCATATGATGCACTTATGGGTGCTTACAGGAAAAATAAGTTTATCATTCATATAATAACTGCTACTTAGAGAATGCCATTTTGTAAGTGAAATAATTCTGTATATCACATACTTTTATAATTAGTACACTTAGAAGAGTATCAGAAAAATATTTAGCTATATGGAAATTGATTTATATTTTCCTTTTTTAGTTGCTCCAACAATTGAATTTGGTGCTGAGCACTTTGAAGGCCTTACTGTTAAAGCTGGAGAGAGCATTAGACTTAAAGCTCTAATTAAAGGACGTCCAGTACCTAAAGTGACATGGTTTAAGGATGGTAAAGAGATTGATAAATTAATGAATATAGAAATAACTACAGCTATTGGATATAGTACAATCTTCATTAGAGATGCTGTCCGGGAACATCGTGGAGTGTACACAGTAGAAGCCAAAAATGCATCAGGCACTAAACGAGAAGATATTACCATCAGAGTACAAGGTACTGCACCAAGCACTTTCAGCATGCTTTTTTAAAAATAGTATTTTATTATAAGTGTCAGCAAATTATAACTCTGAACCTTTAAAATTGCAGACACACCAGGAAAAGTTGGTGGACCAATACGATTCACAAACATCACTGGAGAAAAAGTCACACTATGGTGGGAGCCTCCAGCAAATGATGGTTGTGCTTCTATTTCTCACTATGTAATTGAAAAACGTGAAACCAGCAGGATTGCTTGGGCATTAGTTGAAGATAAATGTGAAGCTTGCACCTATACAGCACTTAAATTAATTAAGGGCAATGAGTATCAGTTCCGTGTCTCTGCAGTGAACAAATTTGGAGTTGGCAGACCATTGGAGTCTGATCCAGTTATCGCACAAATACCTTACAGTAAGTTGCCACCTCATTCTGCACAAATATCCATGGAGTTACCATCTTATCTTTCTAATGACATTTTTCTTTTTTTTAGCTCTCCCTGATGCACCAGGAACTCCAGAGCCTACCAATGTAACAGGAGACAGTATCACACTCACATGGGCAAGACCAGAGTCAGATGGTGGAAGCGAGATAAATGAGTACATTCTTGAAAGGAGAGAAAAGAAGAGCATGCGCTGGGTTAAAGTAACCAGTAAGAGGCCCATTACTGAGAACAGATATAGAGTAACTGGCCTTATTGAAGGCAATGAGTATGAGTTCCATGTCATGGCTGAAAACGCTGCAGGAGTTGGACCTCCAAGTGACGTTTCAAAGCTGATTAAATGCAGAGAACCAGTCAGCCCACCAAGTGCTCCTAATGTTGTGAAGGTGACAGATACATCAAAGACTAGTGTAAGCTTAGAGTGGACAAAGCCAGTTTTTGATGGAGGCATGGAAATAATTGGGTACATCATTGAGATGTGCAAAGCTGATCTTGAAGCATGGCAGAAAGTCAATGCAGAGACTGTTATTGCTACTAAATATACTGTTGTTGATTTGGAGGCAGGAGAACACTATAAATTCAGAGTTAGTGCTGTCAATGGTGCTGGCAGAGGAGAAAGTTGCGAAGTTCCTGCTTCAGTCCAAACGGTGGACAGGCTTTCTGCACCTGAACTTGATATTGATGCAAACTTCAAGCAGACTCATATTGTAAGAGCAGGTGCAAGCATTCGTCTATTTATTGCCTTCTCTGGAAGGCCTGTTCCTACTGCAGTGTGGTCCAAAGCGGATGCTAATCTTAGTTTGCGTGCTGACATTCAAACAACTGATTCATTCAGCACATTGACTGTGGAGGACTGCAATAGAAATGATGCTGGCAAGTATGTCTTTACTGTGGAAAACAACAGTGGAAGCAAGTCTATTACATTTACTGTCAAGGTTTTGGACACACCTGGTCCACCAGGTCCTATTACATTTAAAGATGTGACTCGAACATCTATTACTTTAATGTGGGATGCTCCTGTTCTGGATGGAGGTTCTCGTATCCACCACTATGTTGTGGAAAAACGTGAAGCAAGTCGTCGTAGCTGGCAAGTAGTGAGTTCAAAATGCACTCGACAAATATTTAAGGTCACGGATCTAGCAGAAGGTATGCCATATTACTACCGAGTATCAGCAGAAAATGAATATGGTGTAGGTGAACCCTGTGAATTAACAGAACCAGTTGTAGCCACAGAAGAACCTGCTCCACCTAAGAGACTAGATATTGTTGATACAACCAAATCTTCTGTAGTTTTAGCTTGGCTTAAACCTGATCATGATGGTGGTAGCCGTATTACTGGATACCTTCTTGAAATGAAACAAAAAGGATCTGACTTCTGGACTGCAGCTGGACAAACCAAGCAACTTACTTTCACCGTTGAAGGCCTTGTGGAGAACACAGAATATGAGTTCCGGGTCAAGGCGAAGAACGATGCTGGCTACAGTGAGCCAAGGGAAGCTTTCTCTTCTGTTATTGTTAAGGAGCCACAGATTGAACCAACAGCAGATCTCAGTGACATAAGCAGACAGCTTATAACATGCAAGGCTGGAGGCACCTTTACTATTGATATACCAATCAGTGGACGCCCAGCTCCAAAAGTGACATGGAAACTTGAGGAGATGAGGCTGAAGGAAACTGAAAGAGTGACCATCAAGACAACAAAAGACCGAACCACGCTGACTGTAAAGGACAGTATGAGAGGTGACTCTGGTAAATACTACCTTACACTTGAGAACACTGCTGGTGTGAAAACATTTACTGTCACAGTGGTAGTCATAGGAAGGCCAGGTCCCGTCACTGGCCCAATTGAAATATCATCTGTATCTGCTGAGTCCTGTGTGTTGACCTGGAAAGAACCTGAAGATGATGGTGGCAGTGACATTACAAACTACATTGTAGAGAAACGTGAATCTGGCACAACAGCATGGCAGCTGGTAAATTCCAGTGTGAAACGCACACAGATCAAAGTCAGTCATCTCACAAAATATCAAGAGTACAGTTTCCGAGTAAGCTCAGAAAATAGATTTGGTGTCAGCAAGCCAGTCGAATCAAAAACAGTAGTTGCTGAGCATCCATTTGGTAAGTGAAATGCTTCTCAAAATTTGTTCTTTTCCTCTGACTGGGGTATTTATAATTACTAACATTTTCCTCCCCATCTTTCTCATGTTTAGTCCCACCAAGCCCACCTTCAAGGCCAGAAGTCTACTCTGTGTCTGCAAGTGCCATGGCCATTCGCTGGGAGGAACCCTATCATGATGGTGGCAGCAAAGTCATTGGATATTGGGTGGAAAAGAAGGAGCGCAACACCATCCTTTGGGTGAAGGAGAACAAAGTACCATGTTGTGAATGCAACTATAAAGTCACAGGGTTGGTGGAAGGCCTAGAATATCAGTTCAGAACCTATGCTCTAAATGCTGCAGGTGTTAGCAAAGCTAGTGAAGCTTCCAGACCTGTAGTGGCTCAAAATCCAGTTGGTAAGTATTACTTTTTGAGTTACATTGTTATTTAAGCTATAATAGGATTGTATTTCTCATTTTTTCTGCTTTATTCCTCCAGATCCACCAGGAAGACCAGAAGTAACAGATGTCACCAGATCTACAGTGTCGCTGAGCTGGTCACCTCCACTTTATGATGGTGGAAGCAAAATTGTTGGATATATTATTGAGCGCAAACCATATAATGAATCTGGTGATGGACGCTGGCTGAAGTGCAATTATACCATTGTCTCAGAAAACTTTTTTACTGTGACAGCTCTTAGTGAAGATGAAGCCTATGAATTCCGTGTACTAGCAAAGAATGCTGCTGGTGTGATTAGCAAAGGATCTGAATCAACTGGTGCTGTCATTTGCAAAGATGAATACAGTAAGGAATATTTACTTGGAACAACTAAAAACGTAACATTCGATTTTTAGTACTGTCATGTAATTTTTTTTTCAAACCTCTTTTTCCAGCACCACCAAAGGCTGAACTGGATGCCAGACTTCAGGGAGAAGTTGTGACCATTAGGGCTGGATCAGATCTTGTTCTTGATGCAGCTATTGGTGGAAAACCAGAACCAAAAGTCTTCTGGTCCAAAGGTGACAGGGAACTGGAGCTATGTGAAAAGATATCTCTGCAATACACCAGCAAACGAGCTATTGCAATTATCAAGTTCTGTGACAGAAGTGATAGTGGAAAATATACCCTAACAGTTAAAAATGCCAGTGGGATGAAACAAATTTCTGTTCTCGTCAAAGTGCTTGGTATGTATCCCGTGATTAGTATTAATATTTAGAATACTAAAAAACCCACATTCTTTTAAATAAGAATGAGATGCTTTTCCTTAGCTGCTAATAAAAATACTTATTTTGATTCCTACACAGATTCACCAGGTCCATGTGCAGGGAAAATCACAGTTAGCAGAGTAACAGAAGAGAAATGTACTCTGGCATGGAACATGCCTGAGGAAGATGGAGGTGCAGAAGTCACTCACTATATCATAGAAAGGCGTGAAACCAGCAGACTTCACTGGGTTATTGTTGAGGCTGAATGCCAGACTTTATCAACTGTGGTAACAAAACTTATTAAAAATAATGAATACATCTTCCGTGTGAGAGCTGTCAACAAATATGGACCAGGTGTTCCACTTGAAACAGAACCTGTGATTGCCAGGAATGCTTTCAGTGAGTGTTACTACCTTCCATTCTGCATCAGAATTTGTGGAATAATTCTCATGGATAAGCAATGTATTGAACAATAATATTTTTTTCTCACCTTTTAAAAAAATAGCTATTCCAACGCAGCCTGGTGCTCCTGAAGAAGTGAGTGTCGGCAAGGAACATGTCATTATTCAGTGGTCAAAACCAGAATCGGATGGTGGCAGTGAGATTAAGGACTATCTTGTGGACAAACGTGAAAGGAAAAGTCTGCGCTGGACACGAGTGAATAGAGATTACACCATTTATGATACCAGACTGAAAGTCACTGGTCTCATGGAAGGGTGCCAGTACCAATTCCGTGTCACTGCAGTGAACGCTGCTGGAAACAGTGAACCTAGTGAAGCTTCACAATACATGTTATGTAAAGAACCATCATGTAAGTTACAATATTTAAAACATATTTTAATATTTATTTATAATAATGGAGCATAAGCTCACATTGACACTTTAACTAAGAAACCCATAACCACACATAAACTCACTGAACTAGCTAGTATTGGAATAACCTTAAAACAGTTATAGTTCATCTTAAATGCATTTTCCAGGATTAGCTGTCTGGAAGTTGGTTTTGACTGTAAAATGTTTTCTGCACCAATGTAAAATGCATTTTCTTTTTTTCAAAGATACTCCTGCATCACCTTCAGTTCCAAGAGTTGTGGATACTACAAAGCACAGCATAAGTTTAGCATGGTCAAAGCCCACATACGATGGTGGTGCTGACCTCTTAGGCTATGTTCTTGAAATGAAAGAAGAAGGTAGTGAACAGTGGTATCGACCACATACAACTGCCACTCTGAGGAATGCTGAGTTCACTGTGACTGGTCTTAAAACAAACCAGAAATACCAATTCAGAGTTGCTGCAACAAATGTGAATGGTATGAGTGAATTTAGCGAATCATCAGCAGAAATAGAACCTGTGGAAAGAATAGGTAATTTGAAAACTTAATGTATATTTTAAGGAAACTATATTTTCTTTTAGAACTTCTATAAGATTAACTAATTCCATGTTTCTTATACCCTTCATCAGAAATACCTGAACTTGAGCTTGCTGATGATCTGAAGAAGACAATTACAGTCAGAGCTGGTGGTTCCCTGCGCCTAATGGTCTCTGTATCTGGCAGACCTGCTCCTGTAATCACATGGAGCAAGCAGGGTGTTGACCTTGTAAGTCGAGGCATTATTGATACTACAGACAGCTACACTCTACTTATTGTGGATAAAGTTAATCGGTATGACGCTGGAAAATACATCATTGAGGCTGAAAATCAATCAGGAAAAAAATCTGCAACTATTTCTGTGAAAGTGTATGGTAAGTACTGCTACAGTTGTATATTAGCATTACACCACTCTGTGTGCTCATTGCTCAGAAATAAGTATCATTCATTTCCAAAGGAAGTTCGCATTTTAAATAACATGAGAATGTTTGAGAAGTCAGGGAAACAATCTAATCCAAAGGAAAATTTCTGGAGCTCTGTTTGTAGTTTATAAATCAAATCCCAGAATTTTTGTTTTATGCAAAAGTAGTCATTGACTGTAAAATGAAAGGATCCAAAAGGGGAAAAAAAAAATTTTTTTTTTTTTTTAGATACACCTGGTCCACCACCTGCAGTGAGAGTTAAGGAAGCATCAAAAGATTCTGTGACACTTACTTGGGACATTCCAGTCATTGACGGTGGAGCCCCAGTCAACAATTACATAATTGAGAAACGTGAAGCTTCCATGAGAGCTTACAAGACTGTCACTACCAAATGCAGTAAGACATTTTATAGAGTCACTGGACTTCTGGAAGGAGCTTTGTATTATTTCAGAGTACTACCAGAAAATATTTACGGCATTGGTGAAGGCTGTGAAACATCTGATGCAGTACTGGTATCTGATGTCCCCATGGTACCACAAAAACTCGAAGTGATTGACACCACTAAATCAACCGTTACACTTGCTTGGGAGAAACCCCTGCATGATGGTGGCAGCAGATTGACTGGCTATGTTATTGAGGCCAGCAAAGCTGGAACAGAAAGATGGTTGAAGGCAGTGACATTGAAGCCTACCGTCTACGAACATACCATAATCTCTCTCAATGAAGGTGAACAGTACTTGTTCAGGGTCAGAGCACAGAATCAGAAGGGTGTATCAGAACCACGAGAGACTGTCACAGCAGTGACAGTTCAAGACCAAAAAGGTAGGTGTCTACTGTTGAAAAATAGGGTCAAGCTTACACCGAATGAATGTGATAGTTATAAAACAGGTATTTAAAATATCAATTATTTGCTTTCCTTAGTTCTACCAACAATTGACTTCACTGGAATACCTCAGAAGACAATCCACGTACCTGCTGGCAAGCCCATTGAATTAGCCATTCCAATTGAAGGACGACCACCTCCAACTGCATCTTGGTTCTTTGCTGGTTCTAAACTAAAAGAATCAGAACGCATCAAAATGGAGACTACTGCCAAAATTGCCAAATTAACTGTGCGTGAGACCACCATACATGACACTGGGGAGTATACACTGGAACTGAAGAACACTACTGGAACAGTTACTGATACAGTAAAGGTTATAATCCTCGGTAAGAATTCATTAAAATAACTGTCCATGATATTTCTCCATTTCAACTTTTACATGAGAAATATGATTCCTTTTTTCCACCTGTTTTGTGAGTTTCTTTTTTTTTTTCCCCTAGACAAGCCTGGACCACCTGTTGGACCTATCAGAATTGATGAAATTGATTCAAATTATGTAACCATCTCCTGGGAGCCACCTGAGCTGGATGGTGGAGCTGCCCTTAGTGGGTATGTGGTAGAACAGCGTGATGCTCACCGTCCTGGATGGCTGCCAGTTTCAGAGTCAGTAACCAGGACAACATTTAAGTTCACCAGACTTGTTGAAGGTGCAGAATATGTGTTCCGTGTAGCTGCTACAAACCGCTTTGGAATTGGATCTTACCTGCAGTCCGAAATTATAGAATGCAAGAGCAGAATCCGTAAGTCTGAATTTTTGTTCATTCTCTACCTTTGAAATTAAAACTATATATTTAAATGGGCTTATATAGCCACATATATACTAGAATTTTCTAGATGTTGCTACTTCATTTTGCCAGATAAAATTGTACATTATGATGCACAGTAATCTTGTTATTTTCCAGAGAAGAATGACATTCATAAATCTGTATATGTATTATAGATGTACTGCACAGAACATGGATGGTAAACTTGGGTTTTCTGCTCAGGTCTACCATTAGTCTTGAAAAATTGCTTTACCCCATTACAAAACCAGAAGTTTTTCACTTACCTGATTTGTAAATTATTTAGATATCTGCTACGAAAAGAGTTTGATAAGACATTAATATTACATTGTTATTCACAATATGTCACATACTATTAACGTGTAAAGTCATCTGATGCTTTCTTCACTAATTCCATGTCATGTTTTTACAGGTATTCCTGGTCCTCCTGGCACTCCAGAAGTGTTTGATATCTCTCGCGATGGCATGACACTGACTTGGTACCCTCCAGAAGACGATGGTGACTCACAGATTACTGGTTATATTGTGGAACGCAAAGAAGTTAGAGCAGATAGATGGATCCGTGTAAATAAAGTTCCAGTCACCATGACTCGTTACCGTTCCACTGGGTTGGTCGAAGGATTAGAATATGAACATCGGGTCACAGCAATCAATGCCAGAGGCACTGGGAAACCCAGCCGTCCTTCTAAGTCTGCTGTTGCCAGAGATCCAATTGGTAAGTAATTTCCTACAAAGATTAAACACATTATGGTAGAAGGGAATGACACTAGTAAAATTTACTGGTTTTTCTAATTTGGAAGTTTATCTGGATGTATTAACAAAGGAGATTCTGACTGGAGAAAATGAAGAAAATATTAGTGAAAATCATTTGAAGTTTTCCTGTATAAATTCACTATAGACTTATTACAGTTCATAAGTTGCAAGTTTCATCTTTCAGATATTCATAAAAACAAATTCCACCTGCCTGTTTGATCTTCTCTTCCAGCTCCTCCAGGTAAACCTCAGAATCCAAGAGTCACTGATACTACAAGAACATCTGTCTCCCTGGCTTGGAGTCCACCAGAAGATGAAGGTGGTTCTAAAGTTACTGGCTACTTAATTGAGATGCAGAAGGTTGATCAATTTGAATGGACCAAATGCAATACTACGCCAACCAAGATTCGGGAATACACCTTGACACATCTTCCCCAGGGTGCAGAGTACAGATTCCGTGTGCTAGCCTGTAATGCTGGTGGGCCAGGAGAACCTGCTGAAGTGCCAGGAACAGTCAAAATAACAGAAATGCTTGGTAAGACATTTCAAGTCTTAACTCTTGTTGAAAGCTGTCCTAAATAATTTTTGCCTAAAGCACGTGTGATATCATCTGTAGGACATAGCATGACATGTTATTTTTGTTTACAGAATATCCGGACTATGAACTTGATGAAAAATACCAAGAAGGTCTCATGGTGAGACAAGGAGGAGTAATCAGGCTTACAATACCCATTAAGGGTAAGCCCATCCCAGTATGCAAATGGACAAAAGAAGGACAGGACATCAGCAAGAGAGCCATGATTGCAACTTCTGAGACTCACACAGAACTTGTGATCAAAGATGCAGAAAGAGAAGATTCAGGCACCTATGATTTGGTACTTGGAAACAAGTGTGGCAAGAAAGCCGTGTATATTAAAGTCAGAGTGATTGGCATTCCCAATCCACCAGAAGGACCACTTGAGTATGATGATATACAAACTCGTTCTGTCAGAGTAAGCTGGAGACCTCCTACAGATGATGGTGGTGCAGATATCCTGGGTTATATCGTTGAGAGAAGAGAAGTGCCAAAGACTGCCTGGTACACTGTTGACTCCAGAGTGAAAGGAACATCACTAGTGGTGAAAGGGCTCAAAGAAAATGTGGAATATCACTTCCGTGTTTCTGCTGAAAACCATTTTGGTATTAGCAAATCTCTCAAGTCTGAAGAACCAGCAGTACCAAAGACACCTCTAAGTAAGTTTTTTTCTAGACTAAAAAAAAAATAAAAATTAGTTACTACATTATGATCTAAAAGTGCAATAATATCTGCAGAAATTTTAATGCTATGTCACTGTTATTTCTATTATTTTTATTATTATAATTATTAATAGATCCGCCAGAGCCTCCAAACAACCCACCTGAAGTGCTTGATGTTACAAAGAGTTCTGTCAACTTGTCCTGGTCCAGACCTAAAGATGATGGTGGTTCTCGTGTAACTGGCTACTATATTGAACGTAAAGAGACATCTACAGAAAAATGGGTCCGGCATAATAAGACACAGATTACCACTACAATGTACACAGTCACAGGACTTGTTCCAGATGCTGAGTATCAATTCCGTGTCATTGCTCAAAATGACATTGGTGAAAGTGAAGCAAGTCCTGCTTCTGAACCAGTTGTATGCAAGGATCCATTTGGTAAGATAATGTCTGCATTAACAGATCTTTTGAAGGGCAACTTAATGACAATTAGAGAAAAATTGGTTTTCTGTATCTATTTTAATTTTCAGACAAGCCAAGCCAACCTGGAGAAATTGAGATCACTTCTATATCTAAGGACAGCATTACATTAGAATGGGAACGACCTGAAAGTGATGGTGGCAAAGAGATCCTTGGCTATTGGGTTGAATATCGCCAGTCTGGAGAAAGCACCTGGAAAAAATGCAATAAGGAACGCATCAAGGACAGGCAGTTTACAGTAGGAGGTTTACTAGAGGCCACAGAATATGAGTTCCGTGTTTTTGCAGAAAATCAGACTGGCCTCAGCAGACCTCGAAGGACCGCTATGGCAGTGAAAACTAAATTAACATGTAAGCAAAAATATATTGTCACATTTGCTGTGATATTGTTGTGATTTGTTGTGTCACAAGCCATGGTGCAGCATTTAACATGCTGCCTATTTGTTTTACATGATATTTGCTAACATGACTGTCCCAAAGGACAGTCTTTCAAGTGTAAGAGGAACAAGTATAAATGGAAATTAATTTCCAGTAATCTAATAATATATGAAAATTTTGTAGTAATCATCATTATTTTCTTAATTTTCTTTGTCGTAGCTGGAGAAGCACCTGCCATAAAAAAAGAAATGCAGGATGTTACAACTAAACTGGGTGAGGCAGCTCAGCTGACGTGCCAGATTGTTGGGAGACCTTTGCCTGATATTAAATGGTACCGCTTTGGCAAAGAGCTGGTACAAAGCAGAAAGTACAAAATGTCATCTGATGGACGCAATCATACACTGACAGTAATGACAGATGAACAGGAGGATGAAGGTCTCTACACTTGTATGGCTACCAATGATGTCGGAGAAATCGAAACTAGTGGCAAGCTATTATTGCAGGCTCCTCCTCAGTTCCACCCTGGCTTCCCATTGAAAGAGAAATATTACGCAGGTGCAGGCGGCACCCTCCGCCTTCACGTTGTGTATATTGGCCGGCCAGTACCAGCAATAACTTGGTTCCATGGCAACAAACCTTTGAGAGGATCAGAAACAATTACTATTGAGAACACAGAACAGTATACTCATCTTGCTATTAAGAATGTCCAGCACAAAACTCATGCTGGGAAGTACAAAGTACAACTCAGTAACATATTTGGAACAGTTGACACTGCACTTAATGTGGAAATACAAGGTAATAAATTTTATTTTCAGTATTTTTGTGGAATATTTTCTCAAGTATTGACTGGAAAAAGAAATAAAATTTTTGTGCTTTTTCTTGTACAGATAAACCAGATAAACCAGTAGGCCCAATTGTTATAGAGTCTATACTGAAGAATTCTGTGGTGATAAGCTGGAAACCACCAGAGGATGATGGAGGTGTTATGATAACCAATTACATCATAGAGAAACGTGAGGCCAAGGAAGGAGCAGAATGGCAACTTGTATCTTCAAGTATTTCAGGCACAACATGTAGAATTGTTAACCTAACTGAAAATGCAGGCTATTATTTCCGTGTTTCTGCTCAGAATATGTACGGCATTAGTGAAGCACTGGAGGTCTCATCAGTAGTTTTTATAAAGCCTCTGTTTGGTAAGTGGAGGCCAAAATGTCAATGTCTGTATGCCCCTATGCTTTCGTTTAACCCCAGCCAGCAGCCAAGCCCCACGCAGCCGTTCACTCACTCTCCAACAGTGGGACTGGGGAGAGAATCAGAAGGGTAAACGCTGGAAAACTCTTGGGTTGAGATAAAGACAATTTAATAGGAAAAGCAAAAGCTGCGTGCACCAGCAATGCAAAACAAGGAATTCATTTCCTGCTTCCGTGGACAGACAGGTGTTCAGCCCTTTCCAGGAGAGCAGGGCCCCATCACATGTGACAGTGGCTTGGGAAGACAAATGCCATCGCTTTAAATGTCCCACCCTTCCCCCATTTTATATACTGAGCATGGTGTCATATGGTCTGGAATATCCCTTTAGTCAGTTGGGGTCACCTGTCCTGGCTGTGTCTCCCCCCACCCTCCCATGCACCCCCAATTTCCTCACCAGTGTGGCAGTACAAAAAAGCAGAAGAGGCCTTGGCTCTGTATAAGCTGCTCAGCAATAATAAAAACATCTCCATGTTATCAACCCTGTGTTCAGCACAAATCCAAAACACAGCTCCATATTAGCCACTGGGAAGAAAGTTAACTACCCCAGCCAAAACCAGCATACCCTGTAATTAATTAGTAAGGCAAGCTCACTTCAGTTTTTGAACTTTGTTATTCTTTACAGAAAAACCAGGACAACCCGGCCAGCCAGCAGCAAGTGCTATCACAAAGGATTCTTGCGTTGTCTCGTGGAAGCCACCTGCAAGTGATGGCGGTGCAAAGATTAGAACTTACTATCTTGAGAAGCGTGAGAAAAAACAAAACAAGTGGATTTCTGTAACAACAGATGAAATTCGTGAAACAGTCTACTCTGTGAAAGATCTTATTGAAGGTCTTGAATATGAGTTCCGTGTAAAATGTGAAAATCTTGGTGGTGAAAGTGAGTGGAGTGAGGTATCCCAACCAGTCATTCCAAAATCTGATGTACCAGTTAAAGCTCCACATTTCAAGGAAGAACTAAGGAATCTGAATGTGAAATTTCAAGCTAATGCCACATTTGTCTGCAAAGTCACTGGTCATCCTAAGCCAATTGTCAAGTGGTACAGACAGGGCAAAGAAATCATGCCAGATGGGGAGAAGATAAAGATACAGGAATTCAAGGGTGGATATTACCAGCTGATCATCACGAATGTAACAGATGATGATGCCACGATATATCAAGTTAGAGCTACCAACCAAGGAGGATCTGTGTCTAGCACTGCCTCTCTGGATGTTGAAGGTGAATGAAGGGTCTTGATAACCAAGACAAATTCATTTTAATTTTGAATATTTAGACAATTGATGCTCTTCTCGTGTGCTTTTGGTCATGTGTTTTTCCTTCCTCTTTCTATTCCAGTTCCTGCAAAGATTCATTTGCCCAAAAACCTGGAAGGCATGGGAGCTGTTCATGCCCTCCGAGGGGAAGTGGTGAGCATCAAGATTCCATTCAGTGGCAAGCCTACCCCTGTGATCACATGGCAGAAGGGACAAGATCTCATCGATACTAATGGACACTACCAAGTCATTGTTACACGATCGTTCACATCTCTTGTTTTCCCAAATGGTGTTGACAGAAAAGATGCAGGGTTTTACATTGTTTGTGCCAAAAACAGATTTGGAATTGATCAAAAAACAGTTGAATTAGATGTGGCTGATGTGCCTGATCCACCAAGAGGTCTGAAGGTAACTGATGTTTCAAGGGATTCAGTCAACTTAACCTGGAGTGAACCAGCTACTGATGGTGGAAGCAGGATCATAAACTACATTATTGAGAAACGTGCTACAACAGCAGAGCGATGGATTCGTGTTGCACAAGCTCGTGATACACGATACACAGTGGTGAACCTGTTTGGCAAGACCACCTACCAGTTCCGTGTAATTGCAGAGAACAAGTTTGGCCAAAGTCAGCCTTCTGAACCTACCGATCCAATTGTAACAAAGGAAGATAAGACCAGGGTAATGAACTATGATGAAGAAGTTGATGAAACCAGAGAAGTTACAGCAGCTAAAGCAGCTCACTATTCTACAAAGGAACTCTATGACAAATATATGATTGCAGAAGAGCTTGGACGTGGGCAATTTGGCATTGCACACCGCTGTGTTGAGGCAGTTTCAAAAAAGACTTACCTGGCCAAATTTGTCAAAGTAAAGGGTGCTGACCAAGTTTTGGTAAAGAAAGAAATTTCCATCCTAAATATTGCTAGGCACCGAAATATCCTGTATCTTCATGAATCATTTGAGAGCCTAGAAGAATTGGTCATGATCTTTGAATTCATTTCTGGGGTTGACATCTTTGAAAGAATCAGCACAGCTTCATTTGAACTTAATGAAAGAGAAATAGTAAGTTACGTACGCCAGGTCTGTGATGCACTAGAATTTTTACATCGTCATAGCATTGGACATTTTGATATTAAACCAGACAATATTATTTACCTCACAAGAAGAAGCTCTGTAATTAAAATTGTTGAATTTGGTCAAGCCAGACAGTTGAGGCCTGGAGACAGCTTTAGACTCCAGTTCACTTCTCCTGAATATTATGCGCCTGAAGTACATCACCATGACTTGGTCAGCACAGCTACGGACATGTGGTCAGTTGGTGCTCTAACATACATACTTCTCAGTGGCCTTAACCCTTTCATTGCTGAAACAAACCAACAAGTTATTGAAAATATTCTAAATGCTGAATACAGCTTTGAGGATGAAGCATTCAAAGACATAAGCATCGAGGCCATGGACTTCATTGATCGCCTACTAGTAAAGGAGAGAAAATCTCGGATGACAGCTGCTGAAGCACTTAATCATGTGTGGCTAAAACAGCAGACGGAAAAGACCAGCACTAAAACCATTAAGACCTTGAGGCACAGGCGTTATTATCAAACTCTAGTAAAGAAGGAGTGGAACACAGTTGTGTCAGTAGCCCGCATTTCCTGTGGAGGCGCAATTAGATCCCAGAAAGGCATAACAGTGGCTAAAGTTAAAGTTGCCCCAATAGACATTGGGCCTATTGCTGGGCAGATAAAGCATAATGTTTCAGAAGAAGGAGGCCATGCCAAGTATGTATGTAGGATTGAAAACTATGATGAGTCCACACAAGTCACATGGTACTTTGGTATGAGGCAATTAGAAAGCAGTGAGAAATACGAAATCAAATATGAAGATGGTGTGGCAACCATGTATGTCAAAGATGTCTCTAAATCAGATGATGGTACCTACAGATGCAAGGTAGTAAATGATTATGGTGAAGACAGCTCTTATGCAGAACTTTTTGTTAAAGGTGTGAGAGAAATTTCTGAGCACTACAGATGCAGAACTGTTAGAAAAGTGAAACGACGGGTTGATACTATGAGACTACTAGAGCGTCCCCCAGAATTTACTCTGCCTTTGTATAACCGCACTGCATATGTCGGAGAAAATGTCCGGTTTGGAGTAACTATAACAGTTCACCCAGAACCTCGCTTAACATGGTACAAATCAGGCCAGAAAATCAAACCTGGGGATGATGATAAGAAGTATACTTTTGAATCAGACAAGGGTCTTTATCAACTTGTCATCAATAATGTCACTGAAGAGGATGATGCTGAATACAGTATTGTGGCACGCAATAAATATGGCGAGGATAGCTGCAAAGCTAAGCTGACTGTGATTCCACATCCACCTCCAGCAGATGCTACACTCAGGCCAATGTTTAAAAGACTGCTGGCAAATGCTGAATGTCAAGAAGGCCAAAATGTCAGTTTTGAGATCAGGGTATCTGGTGTGCCAAAACCAACACTGACATGGGAGAAAGATGGTCAACCTCTATCCTTTGGTCCCAACTTTGATATAATTCATGAAGGTTTAGATTATTATGCTTTGCATATCAGAGATACTTTACCAGAAGACAGTGGCTATTACAGAGTTACTGCTACAAACAGTGCTGGATCTACAAGCTGTCAAGCTTATCTAAAAGTTGAACGCTTGAAATATGTCAAGCGTGAGTACAAGACGGAAGAAGAGCGGGAGAAGCATGTACAAAGGCAAATTGACAAGACCTTACGAATGGCAGAAATCCTTTCTGGGACTGAAGCTGTTCCACTGACACAAACTGCACAAGAGGCTCTCAGAGAAGCAGCTATCTTATATAAACCAGCTGTTAGCTCAAAGACCGTCAAAGGTGAATATGAAATTAAGAAAGAAGAAAAGAAGGAGAAGGAGGAAAAAAGACTTCGTATGCCATATGAGATCCCAGAGCCTCGCAAACATGTGCGTGCTGCTCTTGAGGAAGATCAGCATATTAAACACTATGTGCCTCTCTCAGACATGAAGTGGTACAAGAGGCTGCGAGACCAGTATGAAATGCCAGGAAAACTTGAGAGGACTGTTCAGAAACGCCAGAAACGCATACGTCTTTCCAGGTGGGAGCAATTCTATGTGATGCCACTGCCACGCATTTCTGATCAGTACAAGCCTAAATGGCGTATACCAAAGCTGACACAAGATGATCTTGAAATTGTGAGACCAGCACGCCGGCGTACCCCATCTCCAGAGTATGAATATTACTATAGACCAAGAAGGCGATCGCTTGGCGATTTGTCTGATGAGGAATTGCTCATGCCTATAGATGACTACTTAGCCATGAAGAGAACCGAAGAGGAAAGACTACGCCTTGAAGAAGAGCTGGAGTTAGGCTTTTCTGCTTCTCCACCAAGTAGAAGCCCCCCACGCTTTGAACTGTCTGCCCTTCGGTATTCTACTGCAGGAGCACAGGTCAGTTCAGAGGAAGAAAGAAAAAGAGAGCTGCGGTATTCAAGCTATCACATCCCAACAAAAGCTGAGACCAGTGCAAGCTATGCAGAGCTTCGTCAACGTCACGACAGGGCTGCCTACAGACCACCTAAACAAAAGCAAAGAATAATGGATGAGAGGGAGGATGAAGAATTGCTCCGTCCTGTTGGCACTGATCAACGACTTTCTGAATACAAGAGTGAACTCAAATATATGGCAGAGGAAGAAAAGAGTAGACTCAGGAGAAGGAGGGAAAGAGAAATAACTGAAATCACATCAGAAGAAGAAGAAGAAATAGAAATGGTGCAATATGCTCACAGGGAATTTTCACCTCCCTCTAGATTACTAAGAAGAAGAAGATCCCTTTCTCCAACTTACATTGAGTTGATGCGTCCTGTATCTGAATTAATTCGACCTCGCTCACGGCCTCCTGAAGAAAGTGAGAGAAGATCCCCAACACCAGAGAGAACTCGACCACGCTCACCTAGCCCAGTCTCTAGTGAAAGATCTCTCTCCCGGTTTGAGAGGATGGCAAGATTTGATATATTTTCTAGATATGAGTCCATGAAATCTGCTCTGAAAACTCAAAAAACAATGGAAAGGAAATACGAAGTTCTGACTCAGCAGCCCTTCACCCTTGACCATGCTCCTCGCATTACTCTAAGAATGCGCTCACACCGGGTACCGTGTGGCCATAATACTAGGTTCATTCTAAATGTCCAATCAAAACCAACTGCCGAAGTGAAGTGGTACCATAATGGTATTGAGCTCCAAGAGAGCAGCAAGATACACTTTACTAATACGAGTGGTGTATTAACGCTGGAGATTCTTGACTGCCACATTGATGACAGTGGAACATACCGAGCTGTATGCACAAACTACAAAGGGGAATGCTCTGATTACGCAACACTAGATGTTACTGGAGGAGATTACACTACATACTCTTCCCAGAGGAGAGATGAAGAAGTACCGAGGTCAATTTTACCTGACTTGACAAAAACAGAGGCATATGCAATCTCCTCATTTAAGAAAGCATCTGCAACAGAAGCGAGTTCCTCAGTAAGAGAGGTCAAATCAGAAGTGTCAGCAACAAGAGAATCACTTTTATCCTATGAACACTATGCTGCTTCTGAAGAAAAAGTCACTGCAGCTGAAGAAAAATCATTGGAAGAAAGGACAGTACACAAAGCATTTAAAAGCACTCTGCCAGCAACAATCCTTACAAAGCCACGGTCAATCACAGTTTCTGAAGGGGAGACTGCAAGATTTTCCTGTGATGTTGATGGTGAACCAGCACCAACAATAACATGGCTCCGTGCAGGTCAACCTATTGTTTCTTCAAGGCGCTTCCAAGTAACCCGAACACAGTACAAGTCTACCTTTGAAATTTCTTCAGTCCAGATGTCAGATGAAGGAAGTTACACTGTTGTGGTGGAAAACTCTGAAGGAAGACAGGAAGCACATTTTACTTTGACCATTCAAAGAACAAAAATTCCTGAAAAAACAATTACATCACCTCCAAGGATCAAATCTTCTGAGCCTCATGTAAAGTCACCTGAACGAGTTAAGTCTCCTAAACGAGTGAAATCTCCTGAACCCATCAGCAGTCCCCCAAAAGCTAAGTCACCACCTGGAGACAAAACAGTACCAGCAGAGAAAGTACAATTACCAACTGCTTCTCCACCAAAGATAAAACAGCATCTGAAAGCAGAAACTCTTGGAGATAAGGTAAAGTTATCCTGTGCAGTTGAAAGCAATGTTTTAAGTGTCAGAGAAGTGGCTTGGTATAAGGATGGTAAAAAACTGAAAGAAGACCATCATTTCAAGTTTCATTATGCAGCAGATGGCACTTATGAGCTCAAAATCCATGAGCTCATGGAATCTGATAAAGGAGAATACACCTGTGAAATTATTGGGGAAGGAGGTGTTTCAAAAACTAACTTCCAGTTTACCGGCCAAGTATTTAAAAATATCCATTCCCAGGTAAGAGGTGTATCTGAATCTCATAAAACAGTTCAGAAAGAAGAGGAGTTGCTTACGGCTTCTACCCAGAAGAAATCAGTAGTGGCAACTGAAGAGAAATCTGCAGTTCAAGAAGTCATTAAAAAGTCAGTTGTTACGGAAGATGTCAAACAATTGAAAGCAGAAATTACAGCTTCTTCAACTAAAATGACAGTGTCTGAAGGGCAGAAAGTGACCTTGAAAGCCAACATTCCTGGTGCCTCTGAAGTAAAATGGGTGCTGAACGGAATGGAGCTGAGAAATTCAGATGATTACAGATACGGTGTTTCTGGAAGTGATCACACCCTAACTATCAAAAAGGCCAGTAATAAGGATGAAGGTATACTCACCTGTGAGGGTAAAACTGATGAAGGCATTATTAAATGCCAGTATGTTGTGACCCTTTCTAAAGAGCGCTCCAGTGAACCAGCATTCGTCATGCAGCCTAAGTCTCAAAATGTCAATGAAGGACAAGACGTGTTGTTCACCTGTGAAGTTTCCGGAGATCCTTCTCCTGAAGTTGAGTGGTTAAAGAATAATCAACCTGTAAGTAATAATTTAATACATTTATTTGGAAAATTAGAATTACTCATAAAATCAATCTTAATGAAACCATTTTTTCCCCTCCTTAGATTGCAGTTTCATCGCACCTCAGAGTATCTCGCTCTAAAAATATGTATTCTCTTGAGATTCGAAATGCAGCAGTGAGTGACACTGGAAAATACACAGTCAAGGCAAAAAATTACCATGGGCAGTGCTCTGCTACAGCATCTTTGACCGTACTCCGTAAGTTTGTTCTTTGGGTCTTGTGTTCAGAATAGTCACAACTTTTTGCTGCGGTGTGTCTACTAAAATGACTTACCATACAAGCCAGTGGTAACGTTGATTTAGGTATTTTAAGAAGTTAATATTGCTTTTTTATATTACATATACAGCCCTAAAACAGCATTAGAAATCTTTTTAACACCCACAGAGTCGCACAGAGGTGCTCTATTACATCAACAGGTGCATGTTAAGAGAAAGCTATGAGCATTCGTTCTAGGATTTGTAAGTTAAGACCTTGGTGCTGGTAATTATTCTTTCCTCATTTACTAACAAAATCTGTTACAATAAAATAAATTCATTCCACAGTTAAATTTTTTTATGGCAACTTAACCGAACTGGGTTTGATATTTTATTGGCTACACCATATCCCAGTTCCTAGCATCAAGGGGTGGCTGTGATTTGCTTGCATGACTGCGTTTGGATTCAAAGCAAAGCTGCAGTGACTGAGCTTTCCTGTTGCCCTTTATAGCTACAGAACAATGCAGTAAAACATAGATTTTACTATTTTATGTTTGTAAGAACTTGGAAATGTTTCACAGCTTCTACAAATATGAACTGAACTGAATACACACAATTTCTCGGTGTCTAATTCTAGTAATGGTTCTAATAAACACTGTGTGATGACCTGCTTTTTCTTAAGTATGTATGTTTTTCCTTGAAGCTCATACATACTCTAAGTTTCATTGCCTATTTTTTAAATTTCTAAATTGCTGCTTGTGATTTGGGTATCTTGAATCAAATGATTGTAAACAATTGTATACTTCACTGCAGTTTTCCATTGAAAGCAAAGTATGCCGTCTTCATTTCTGTAAAATTAACCATACAGAACTGCATGACTTTGTTTGTTAATGTGATATTGTTGCTTTTTCCTTCTATGTTTGCAATGCTCCTCAGCTCTAGTTGAAGAACCTCCAAAAGAGGTAGTATTGAAGACCAGTGGCGACGCAAGCATGCACGAAAGTTTTTCTTCTCAGTCCTTTCAAATGGCTTCTTCTAAACAAGAGGCTTCATTCAGCAGTTTCAGCAGTAGCAGCATGACTGAAATGAAATTTGAAAGCATGTCTGCCAAAAGCATGTCCTCCATGAAAGAATCCTTTGTAGAGATGAGCTCCAGCAGTATTATGGGGAAATCTAGTATGGCTCAACTGGAGAGTTCAACTAGTAAAATGCTTAAATCAGGTCTGAGAGGTGAGCATTAAAATTATTGGTAGAGTTAGTGCTTCAGCTATCCTGAAGTAGTCCTCAGAGTAAAGCTGTTGCATGGCTTAGTGAAAACAAACTAACTTGGTATTTCTTCTCCTGTTTTATAAAGGAGTACCACCCAAAATTGAAGCTCTCCCATCTGATATTAGCATTGATGAAGGAAAAGTTCTCACACTATCCTGTGCCTTTTCGGGTGAACCTGCTCCTGAAATAACATGGTACTGCAAAGGGAAGAAAATTACCAGTCAGGACCAGCAAGGCAGATTCCACATTGAAACCAGTGAAGATCTAACCACCCTGATCATCATGGATGTCCAGAAGAACGACGGTGGACTTTATACTCTGAATTTAGGCAATGAATTTGGTACCGATTCTGCCACTGTGAATATAAATATCCGATCACCTTAGAGAGATTAATCTGTATTATTTACACTTGTATTTTTACAAGTGACTCATATATGGACTGAAATATCTGATATGTAAATATAAAAGAAAAATATTTTTTTACCTACCTGAACAAGACAAAGTCCAGAGCTATACATTATGACTTATAGTCATTATTGACCTAAGAATTTAAAACACTTTTTTCACTGACATGTACATACTGTATATAGCCGAAGTTAACGGTTATGAAGTTTTGTACCGTTTATTTTATGACATTTTGAAACGTAACTTTTGGAACTAACAGTTGGCAGAGGAAAGTTTCCTAGCAAACGACTACCCTGCTCAACATTTAACTAATTTTTGCGCCTCAACTCATTGTTGATGTCTAAGAATGCCTCAACAGGTAGAGAGGCTCCCTGTTGAAGATTACCTACACCTAAGACATGATACTGTGCACAGTATTTCATACGTGCACAAATATTTATGTTGAATCAGAAATGTAAGGCATTGGTGATGTTTGCAATTACCCTCCTGTAAGCATTGCTTTAATGTTTTACATTGGCTCTGATTATGTCATAATTTTCATACCTGACTGACAATTTCTGGACAAAGTGCAAGCGGCCAGCACTTTGTTCACCTGCTGTCTGTGTACTGTTTCTGACATCTTGACTGCCTGAATAGCTTTTCAAAAAGTAACATCACCTGGCCATCCCCTTAATCAACAAAGCTATTTAGGTATTCAAGTGCAGCAGCAGTACCCCATCTCGGAGGTTCTTAGGGTGCAGTGATTGAGTTTGTGTGGTAGTATTAGACACCCAGTAGTCACTTCCGGGCAACTAAGCAATGAACCACAGTTTGAAAACAAACTGTTGCTACATCAAATACCAGCCTGCACTTCAATTTGCTTTAGTTCTCCTAATGTAGTAATAGAGCTTGGTAGCTGTTGAACCTCCTTGAGATAGAATTGTTCATTTGAAATAAAGCATGCTTTCTGCACCACAAAGTCTGTGACTCCTTCTTTATTATGCTGTTTTTACTGTTCCTGTACTACACTACAGAAAAAGAGTTGCTGAAACAAAAGATGGGGTAGAAATGCAACTCTCCAATGCAAACCAGGTAGTTAACTTGACAATCCAGCCATCTATCAGAAACAGCCTGTCCACCAGCCAGCCTTGAAAAAAGCCACTTTAAAAAAATTTTTCATCAGATTCTTCATTGACAAAGGAAAAATTCTAGCATATGCCTAAGCATGGTGCTGTTCTTATCCCTCTGTTATTTCCAGGCTTTCCTCTACATCCTCTTGGTTTTTTGGCAGCTGCAACTAGTATAGACTAGTTGACCCTAATTGCCTGGACCTACAAGCTGTCATCTCCCATGGGTAATTAATCAATTCTTCATCCCACAAGTCAGCTGACATATCTGTCAGAGCAAAGCCTGTCTTTACATTTGGGGGGTTGTGGGGGGGAAGGGGGGTATGTTATCTACGGGAAAAAGAGTATCAAGGTCAAAGGAGCAAGTCTGCTTCCGGTATTCACGCTGTAGTAAAAGCTTGAGAGCAAACACACTCACAGAAAGGCAACACTTAAGGAGCTGTAAAAATCTCTTAAGTGAAGCATGAGCATTAGTTAGCACACACAATGCATCACTGTGACTCTCATCATGCCAAAAAAAATAGACTCAAGTTCATCAGAAGTAGTAAAGCAGATAGAATGTTTAAGAACCTATTCCAAAAAGACTCACTATAGAAGCTTTTTTTGTAACTTCCTATAACCCTATATATTATCAACCACTATCTATCCAAATGATGCAGGAAAGCTAAGAAATAGGGACAAAACAAGGACTAAAGTAAAAATAAGGATTTCAGAAGAGCTAAAGCTCTGGGTCAGGACAAAATCCAAACTTTTTCAAGTGATGGAAGCAGGAAGACTTAAAAACAATCATAAATATCGAAGAGTTTAAGAGTGCATGGTATTTCTTCCTTAGGGAGAAAAAGAATTAAAATGAAATAAAAAAGGCTGTTTATTTTAATGTTTAAACCATTCAAAGAGGAAAAAAAACCAAACTCAAGAAAGCATCTAATTCTCATTTCTTTAAATGTTTAAAAAAACCTCAACCAACAAACTCAATATAAGACATAAAAATGCACAGGTACAGTTTTGTTTAGCTAACAAGTAACTTGCGTACACAAGCACATAATAAAATAACACTAAAAATGCACTAGATATTTAATCATCTCAGCAGAAAGAAATAGTGATAGACAGCATCTTCAGATTTAACCATGGCCTCTTCTTCACAAAGGCTACTGGAAACTCAATCTTACATGGTCTCTACTGAGTCTCAAAGCACTCAGTTGATGAAGAGGAAGAACACTGGCATGGCAGTGGAAGCAAGTTCATCCTGCCAGTACCTCTCTGGCCCAACTCTGCACAGCACTTAAGCAAGTACTTTAGGCAGATGAGTCACTCACATATCTAAAAATAGGATTTAAAATACTTAGGGGCTTTGCAGAAACACAGCTTGAATAGATAATGTTACAGGACAACCAGCTGAGCCAGTGTTTTTCCACAAGACCACTAAGCAAATGCTAACCTAGAGTGACATTGCTGAAGTCACAACCTAAAGCTTCGATATTCCATTTCACAGAACACATCCCTAAGAATAACATTTTTCAAGACAACAGATTAAGCAGTCTCTGGATGAAAAGAAATAAACATTTTGAATGATTTACTTATATCCAGGTCAAATATTGGGATTTCTAACTGCACAAGCTGACATTTACTATCTTTAATCAAATCTATAGGACCAAGTTTGGAAAAATATCCTACCACTGATATGAAGGCATTTAGCATTCATGTTTCCTGAGTGCTGATGCATAAGGAAAACGTTTTTAACAAAGCTCTATGAGCTGCTGTATAAATCCTACTGTAGAGCTATCCATTTTCTACTATCATTTTACATGAGGCAGCCTGAGAAAAATAACTGCGATGGTGGAGAGCCATAATAACATTGAGAGATTCATTTTATTGCATTTTAGTTGGTTTTTGGACATAGACATTTCCTTTATTCAGGTATTACACCCCTTTTAAAAGTTTCTAATTTACACCGACAGGAAAACCAGCTACACTAGAATACTTAAAGCAATATGGGTGGAGCAAAACTCAAGTTTATAATTTCTGAAAATAATCTGAACAAAACCAAATAGGTGTGATTGAAATTTTTAAGTAAGGAATACATTTTTTTTTCAGAAGCAACCTCTGAAGTATTCCTATCCCAAAGATTGCTTTCTCTGAGGGAAAAAAAAAGTTTAAAAAGTGAAGCTGAATTACTAAGTTGAAAGACATACAAACATTAATTTACAGTACTTCAAAGCCCCTGAACCTTGTAATCTCAGCATTCACAACTCTCCAACTCATTGTGTGCCTTAGCATTAATTCTTTATAATGAAAGCTGGTAATTTCCAAGCATTGTATTTCTAATTATCTGATGTTAGAAACTTCAGAGATATAACTGAAGTTACCACTTTTCACCTAAATATATGTCCCATGCTTATATGCTTTAAGTGATGAATACTATTTAGAAATTTGACCGGGTTTCAGACTGATCTCTTCAGAAGCACTTGAGATCAAAACTAGAACTACCAACTAACTGTTCTGTTGAGGTTCAGCTCCCATTCTGCACTAGAAAGAATGATACAATCAGGCATGCCTGATAAACTCTCCCCTAAATTTGGAAATGAAAAATATAAGAGTATCCAGATCTTTTTTAGCCAATGGATCATTGTGATTCAGCCAGATAATTTTCAGAAATGATGTCTTAGCCCAAGTACCATACCAAAAGTATGACAGCGTATCATCTTCACTGATTTCACTGAAATACATTTTAGGATGTTTGGCACAGGTATCTATAAAAATGCTGATTTAACAGAAACACATCACATATATATTATATAGATAAAGCTGAAATGGTGGCTTTGGGGACCTAGAAAAACCCAAAACAGTGCTGAAGCAATTACATACAAATTTTGTGCTTGGATCTGATCACAACAACTTTTGTCTTGGGGCAGTATTTAAAATTATTACTTACTACTACATGCACTGATCAGTCTCACATTTTTTTGTACAATGTGGAGTCCAACCTCTTTTCTTTGTAGTAGTTGAAAGCAGAAAAAGGTATCTGTTGTTGTGACTTGTACTTAACACTGCAGAAGCTGGCAGAAACCGCAGTGAAATTTCAAAAAGCACCTCTGACAGCATATGATTCAAGACAACACTCGCATTGCAGTATGTAGTTTACTTCTCTGAACATCTTTTTTAATACTTATTTGTACAATTGTCATGTCATACAGAATACATTAAAGCAAACATTCAGAAAAAAATGTACAAGCATGTGTGTGGCTGATATGCATATGCCAGTTTGCATGAAAACTGACACAGCTGAGCACAAATGACAGCTCTGAGCTGGTATCCACAAACCCCTTTTACAAACCATTCCATTCCACTTGAACCCGACATAATGGTTTATAAACTGGCATTTTATATATGGCCAACAGCTCCTATGTTTTTCCTCAATATCTGGACCTATTTTGATTTAGGTAAATCAACATTCCAAAAACTTATAAGGAAAGCTTCCATGCCCATCTGTTATTTCCAGCCTGCTTCAAATTATTTATATACACAAAAGGAAGACTAGTTAAACCAAATTAAAGATCTGATTATAAAAACAGATTTTGGTATGTGCTTGAGTACAAAAAACCCTGTACATTTATTTAGCAACTGTGTAAATCAAGAACAGTAAATGGCTTGCTTAAAGTGCTCTACAGCTAAGACTTTATAGACCAAGTTCATCCCTAAACCAACACCCAAAAAATCCCCAAAAGCTTACAATGCTAACATTAACAACCTTCTGGACCAAGGTGCTAGTAGGCACTATTATACTATATTACTCATTAATTATTAAGAGAGTCAGACTCTGACCTCACAGTTAAGGGAAATTTACACTGATATAACTGAGAGCAGAATCCATCTTCTGGTGTATACCATCCTCAAATGATATAAAGGAGTTGCAAAAACAGATTTGTACTGATTTATACAAAACTCCCTTTTGTATAAATATGTCATAAATAAAACATGTATAGATACAAATATTAATTACAACAGCAGCTTAGAATGGTCTAACATTTCAGCTCTTTGTTTTTATCATACTTTGCTAAAAACACACCTTAAGTAAGCAGAGTAAATCTTAACAGCACTGTATTAATTGCGATGCTACACACCCCAGAAACAATTTATGCACATTTTGAAGCCTTTAGTAGATCTTTAGACCTTTAGTAGTGAAAGTAGGTAGAAATTTTTGATGCAAAAAAGAATAAATAAATAAAAACTATTAAATATCCCATGTTTGGTACAAATACTTCATATTAAGTTATTTTTACACATTTGTTTAGAAAAATACACTAAATAGTTCTACTTTCATTGCCTAAAAATAAGGACTGGTTTATATATATCCTTGTGTTTTTAAAGGCGGTAATGTCAATTACCGTCAAGCTGCTGGAGCAGAGCCATTAGTGCCCATTCCCACAGCCCTTAAACTGGCAAAAAAAAGCCATTGTGGGGCTAATCACAGCTCCAGGTGGATGACCTGGTACAAATGACCAAAAGGCCCATGGCACAAGTTGCATTTTCTCCAAAAAAATGAAAATTTTTGCTGAAGTTCATAACGCATGTTTACTAACGTATCAGTCAGACCTCCACACTATTTAAAAAGAGCTGCATTTACAAACGTGGATGTTTATCTGTTAAAGCCATCATTTGTTTCAAAAAATGCACATTCAAACTGTGAAATATTAGGAAAATACTCTTGCAAATAAACTATATAAAGATAAAATACACTTCAAAGATAGTATTTATGTTATTCTATAAAGTGCAGAGAAATCCTTCTAAAAAGGGAAATAACTACTTCCTATAACAACAGTATAATTTCAGCAGCTTTTGCATAGCATTACTTATAGAAGATTTAATACTTTCAGTTGCTTCAGGAGGAAAAGGATGAAAGAGTCTCTTCCAGTTCAGATCTTTCCCTTGACACTGATTTATTTTCTTCAGGAATGGTTGATGATACCAGATCTCCATTGACAGCACTTCTAAAACAATGAGCAGTTCCTATGAAGAGATCAATTAAGTATTTAATTTTCAATCTCCAAAATTATCATCCAGTCTGTTATTTATTGTATTTTCAAGGTATTTCCTACATATAAGCAATCAGAAGAACTAGTCAAGTTAAAGTCTGTCTGAAAAGAGTTATAATGGAGTCAAAATGCCAGCAAGATTCAGAAGGAAAAACCGCAGAACTGGCTACTAACTCAGTCAGCCCATCTAATCAACTGGGACTAAATTCTGATCATGATCTTTATTACTTGCAAGGCTGTGTGCCTTCAGAGCACTGCTGTTCTCTACAAAAGGCAAGGAACCACTGAAATGAACCATCTTTCCACAATGCACTGGGTGAAAACTACCCTTGCCATTCACAGAAGTCAAAAAAAGAGAATTTCTTCTGTAACAATAAGCAGGTCGCAAACAGCAGTATTCAACATCACTTACCAGAACATCATTCATGTAAGAGTCTCTTAGAACAAATATCCCTTTTCTGGATATGTCTCAATTTTATCTTGCCAGTAGTCCCATTGATTTCAATATAACTACTCCAGCTGCAAGATCCTTTGTAATATGGATGGAAGCCAGCACAAATCAACCAGGTAACAAACTATACAAGTGCTCTGATTTATAATATAGGAATCTTACAAATAAAACTTTTTTCCTCATGCTGATATCAGTACTAGAACAGCTGCTGTAAACAGAGAAATAAACAGAAGGATACAAAGAAAACTCGCTCCCTTTCAAACTTACTCTGAGAATCTTCTGAAAGTGTATCACTGTAAGATTCTGTATCTGAGTATGTTCTTCTGCGCCGCTGTGAAAATCGGTGAAGAGATGAACCTGGTTCTTTTACAGAGTGATTAATCCTACAAAGGAAATTAGATCTATTAGCAAGCAAAATCGGTAACAGCCCACACAAATTTTATATACTTTAAATTTGAAATAACTTTGGTGCTTAGCTTAAATTGTTGAGTATCAATGCTTTTTACTATAATAAACTAAAAACAGCACAGTCAACAATCTTAATTTCACAATTGCAAAGCCTGAAAGTGGAAATAAAAATGAAGAAAATAATCTGAGAATCTGAAATACTGACTGAAAAAGAATGTTAGCGTTTCAAGCTCTAATTTCATGACCTTGTCAAAACAAGCCATTTGCGTAAAGCTTCTAGCATGATGAAATTTTGATGAAATGTTGTATTAAAAACAGCAGCTGACAACGATAGCCGATAATCTGCACCCTTTGTTTTCAAAATTAGATCCATTTATGATTTTTAATTTTTTTCTCCAAGCAAACAATTCTTCTCACATTTTGATTTTAACACTAGCAAGTTCAGGGAGGTCTTCTGAGACACAAGAAAAAAGCTTAATGAAATAGAAAATTACCTTTCTGAATAGCAAGGACCAGGGTGGCTAATGGAACGCTTCATCTAGGGGAAAAAAAAAATTCCAAAGAACAAACAACACGAAAAATGTCACAAGCTACTTAGAAGAATGATGTGCATATCTACATTATTTTTTACTTTATTAACAGTCTTTACAAAGAAAGATGGAATTTTTATAAAAAAGCAACCACTCTTAGTTAAAAATTTGATTTAACTATATGAAAACAGATGGATTGTCATCAATATTAGAAGTTTAAGAACATTCACACAGGAAATAGTTTACTACAAAAAGATGCTACATCCTATGTATGGAATTCATTCCCTCTTTCATCAAAGTTCCCCACAGAGCCATTGTTAGTTGCTATGATATACAGAAGTATCAAGACATTTTTCCTTTAGCAAATGGAAGTTTAAATTGCTCATTACACAATAAAGCCAAATTCTGCCTCTTGATTCCTTATGGTTTCTCTGCTATCACTGTCAAATCTCTATGCATATCAAAGAAAGTTATTATTTTAAATCATAATGATCAGCTTTTTAAGTAAAGTGATTGAAGATAAACAGATGAAAGATCCAAAAAATTCCACAATACAGCTCATCTTGGAATACATACACAGAACTGAGAAAGCATTTGATTCCCATACACTGTCCTTCTAAGGGAATTAATCAGTAGTGAATAGTTATGTAAGTAATATCTTTATCATTATATATCTTTTTGTTAAATAGGGGAATGATATATTAAGAAAAACATCTTGAATTATATACACTGAAACATAGGCTGTCTTGCTGAAGTGCTTCAAGTCACAAAGCACTTAAACAGGACGTGAAGTTATGTAATTTTTATGATGAGTGTTGAGTTTGCACTCTAAAAAAGCCGAACAGTTCATTCATTTATGAGACACCTCATTACAGGGCCTTGACACAGATGATAAATTATTCTGATGATGTAAAGGCTAGCAAACAAAGACTGGGGATGGAAAATTGATTTATATTTGGGACCAGTACTGATTTATAACATAGTCAAGATTTCAACATCATAGCACATAGCAATAGCATAGCATTCTGCCATCCCCAATCTAACCACCAATATGACACTCAGAAAAGATAGTATTTCAAAATGTCTAAACCATTTGAATAGGTGATGGTGACACAGGAGAAACCAAGGGATCGGGGTGAGGCAGCTGGAACATTTCTGGCTTAAACTTGGCATTAGCAATCTTCACACATTCTTCAAGCGTTGTGATAAATGTATTACATGTGGCACTAAGCAAGGAAGAGGCTTCATTCATGTTCTGAAAATAAATGAAAGCACAAGCATAAACAAGAAAAAAATAAAATATGCAAATATAACTCTCCCCCACCACCTCTCCCAGACACACTAATTTCCCTCATTACCACTAGGAATTTACATTTCCCATTTTATGTAATCAAATGTACACCAATTTAAGAAAACAAATGTGACAGCATTGTAACTTCTTCCTAACATCTCAGCTTCTTTAGGGTACCAGCCAACAATGCCTTACTGCAAAGCTTGTCTCCGAGTGACTAACTGGTATCAGAAAATCACTCAGTCAAACAAATTAATTGCAGCAGAAGGTGTGAACAGTTTTATCACTCCAGAACAAGGAGCTGCAGGTCCGTTTCACCTCCGTAAACTGAAAACTTGCTCTGTTGTGACTGAACATCAGCCCTTGGCTTTGCACTAAATGACCAACAACATTGTTCACGTGCTGCTCAAGAGTGGAAAGAATGAATTCATTCATAATTTCCGGTACTTTCATTCAAAAGTAGGAATACATTCTAGCATTGTACTTGTGCAAATTCAGAGATAGATACCTACACTGCATGTTTCCAGTGCCTGGAACACTAGCTTTCACTGATAAAAAATGGGAATACCCTCCTACACAAGGAAGTAAGAATGGACAAAGAAGATTGTTTCAACTACTTAAACAGAGATGCTAAACAAGACAAAGTATTGCTCTTATGACAGCTCTTCTGGCCTTTCAACCAAATGGCTCAGAAACACAATTTCTTCCTAACACCTGGCACAATTACAGTTAAACCATCCAGGTACTTTACACACAGACAATGACTATTGGTACATCTACACACAAGCATTCAAAAATTGCCTTTAGGTTAAGTCTCCCAACACTGGGGAGATGAATAAGGTTTAAGACATCAACAGTAACTTGAGGTGTATTATACAGTGGAATGAAAAGAAATTCTAGAATTCTGCACCTCAATGCTGGGAGGAGAGCGAGTCTCATCATGGTGAACAAATTCTTGTATTGTATGAACTTGCTGCATTAAAAGATCACAGTAGAGACGAAGTTCGGACATTTTGGTTTTAAGAGATTCATTGGTCTCACTTATTTCTATGAAAAAACATGGAAATATAAATTTATTGCATACAATGTACATACACATTGTAACTTTTAGGCACTTTTCATTTAAGTATCAATTTAAAAATCCACTTAAACTTCCACTTAATTTTGAGGAAAACTGGATTCTGCAATGAATCAAGAATTATACTTGAAAAAGACAATACTTTTGGATAACTGATGCTAATTTAATTACTATTATGAAAAAGGCATATTACCAGGAAAAATAAACTTAAAATCTTCCTTAGCTGCAATGTAATGTAGAAAAAATTATTGGATAAAATTTATGCCAACCAGTGGCTGCAAACAGTTACATTAAGCCATATAAGAAAAATTACAGAAAAAAAATAGTTACTATAAAGAGTTACTAAAACCGCAGAAATTAAATGGTTTTACAACAGCTACAAACAATATGTTTGTTCTTGTGACAACAATACCTTGCTGGTATTTCAGCTTAAGATAAAAGAGGTCAATGGAGATGACTTCTAACTCTAACACTGAGGGGGAATTTACCATAGAGATGAGTAGAAATAATTACAATTTATATTAAAAGACTATAATACTGACTTTGTACCACAATATTTACACTATGATTATCTGAAAAGGTGATATACTCCAGGTAACACACATACCTTTTTCTTTTTTTGTTCTGGTATCTGCTAAACAGGCTTTTGCACTCCCCAGTGCTACCAGCCATCTTTGCCTTTCAGCTGCATTAACTGCTTTCATATAGAAATGCTGCTCCCCTGGGATGATTAGCTCCATTCTCGTGTTGTCTGTTGCATGAACTTGTGATAGAAGAGAAAAAAAAATTATATATAACCTCAACTCAGTAACAATCATTTATTAAATACTGCTCAAAGTGTTTTAAAATGCTTATGATAATCTCACAGTAATAAAGTGAATCACAATGCACCACTGCTGAGTCAGAAAAAGCCCAAAGCTGCTCAACCTTACTCCCCCTTTCCTTTACCAGAAGAACAAGATAACAAGCAAAATCAACCGGAATGGCAAAAAAAAAAAATTAAAAAGTGATCCTCTCCACTTTACATCACTGATTCTATCTACACTAAAGAAACACTAACAAAAAAAGTGATATACGGTGTGTTCTAAATCTCAAAACAGAACTCTATTCACATCCATTATTGTTTGTAAACTATGAAGCTGACACACTGGGCTACAGATAAACAAAAACAGAGGAGGAAAAACTTGTGATGCAAAAATGTATGACTGGTGATCTTTTCTATTTCCATGGCAGCTAAAATTCCCTCAAGCAGAAATCTATTAATTCTTACCTTTTATTTCACACACAGCCATCTTTATACTTCCTTTGCTGCCTTTGCAAACATCATCCTGGGAATCATAGTATGACAATATCCCGTTGTCTAGAACAAACCACCGAGGCTGCCAACCTAGAGAGATCAAAAACACGAAAGTTTAGTCTAATTCCTAAATTGTAAATCAAATTCATCTCTTTGGCTGTTAAAACTTTAATAAAAGAGGCAAACATTAAATTATTCTTGGAACACACCAGGAAGTGAACAATCTGTGCAGTCTGAAGACCAGAGCCACTCTATAATCAGACTAGTGTTATATGGATATTCCACTCCCATTCTTTTTGGGTGCGAGATCAGCATTACTTCTGTTTTCACTGTATACCATTTTAGAGAAATATTAAATTTTAATTTAGCCAGCATGGAATCCTGTTTTGAAGGCTGTTAAATTACATACCTCTGAAAAACCATTCTAATTCAAATATATTTTTCAGGCAGATTTTTCTAAGATTGTAGGAATTTATTTGTAAGATACAAATAAACAACTAATGCCACCAACTGCTATGCTATGTTCTCCTTTACCTACTCTATTTCAGTGAAAACTTTACATTTCACACTTAAGTATTGACACTTTCTCCATTTCTACAAATAACATAGCACCAAAATATCCCAGTAGAGTGTAACAATTACACTGGCCCATTATAGTCTGGGTCAGCTGTACAATAGGAGCAGATTATCCCTCTATTTTACAACTCGACACCAAACTTTAACTTCCTGCTTGGTTTAGGGTTTGGAATGGCAAAAACTGTGTGGCCAAGCCCTCTATGTATTTGGCGGTATGACAGTGTGGCCCAGGGTGCTTTCCAAGTGCCGTTCCAGAGCAAGGTGAAGCCATCCAGCAGCAGTGTATTTTAACATAGGAGGTTAAATCAGGTACAGACTCTGAAATCAGCTACAGGCTTCATACTATTTACATTCACAGCATTATAGAATCATTAAAGGTTGGAAAAGATCTCCAAGATCATCGAGTCCAACCTTCAACCACTCACCACCTTGTCAACTAGACCGGAGCACTAAGGCCCATATCCATTTGTTTCTTCGACACCTCCAGGAATGGTGCATCTACCACCTCCCTGGGCAGCCTGTTCCAATGCAACCCTTTCCATGAAGAATTTCCTCCTGATGCCCAAACTGAACCTCCCATGGTGCAGTTTGAAGCCCTTTCTTCTCATTCTGTCACTTGTTATCTGAGAGTAGAGGCTGAGCCTGACCAACTTTCTGTCAGGGAGTTGTAGAGTGATAAGGTCATCCCTGAGCCTCCTCTCCTCCAGGCTGAGCCCCCTCAGCTCGCACACCTGGTGCTGGTATGACTCAGTCCCTAGACCCTTCAGCTCCACTGCCTTTCTGTGGGACACTCTCCAGCACCAGCATCATTACAAGTTGTAACACTAATTCAAGAAGAGTAAGACCAGGCTGCATTAAATCATGTTACCATCCCATGATAAAGAAAAAATAACATGTAACTGTATGTTGGGGTTTTTGTTGTTTACTAGCTGTAACAGTAAGTGTACATGTCTTTTTAAAGGCAGAGTGGTAACTACAAAGCACATCCACACTCAAATCTAAAAGCAGAATGATAAAAAGTACAAACACTGAAGGATAAGAATTAACACAGGAAATATTTCAAATGGTACATGTACGTCAACACTAATACTCTAAGAATATACAATTCAGAAGACTCTGTCCTGTAAAACGCAACTCAAAAATGCACGGATCTTTTTTTCTGCTACATTCTGTTGCAAGACATGGACTCTGTGCTGCCCTTATCTCCTAAGTCAATGCCTGTCTTATTCTACTAAATATTCAAAGCAGTCTTATTCTGCTAAAAAGGGAACCTACATGAATAACTATTCCATCCTCACATTATGCTGGTATTGGAAAAAAACAGAAGCAAAGGACTTAAAAGGCCACGTGCCTCACAGAAGCAAGCCAAATAACAAAAACACCTCTTGTAATTTGAAACTGGGCAGTGCCCTACATTTTAGAAAATAATTAACAAATTTGTACTTCACAAATTCTTACTTGAGGAGAAAAAAAAAGCAGCTGCATTTCTGGTTTGCTTTTAATGAAGGATGAAACTAAATGCTTTCCACAACACTTCAGCAACAATAACAAGCTCCTTTGCTGCTTGGTGTCTGCCATTAATGACAAGTACTGCAGCCTATTTTTGGCCACAAAAACAGGTACTATACAGATAGTAGAGTAACAAGGCAGATGGTAATAAAATTTAAACATTTCACTAATATGATTAGATTACTTTAAAAAAAAAAAAAGCTGCCTTCCTACGTTCTGGAAACTGTAGGCAATCCCTGACACAGTAATTTTGAAATGCAGGAGCAGATGCTCTCTGTTGGCCAGCACAAGCCTAAGGAAGGGTTCTGAAGTTTGCTGGTTTAGAGGATTACTGGCTTTCAGCAAAAGTTAGCTGCATGCTGATAGAACAGTCTATTGTGTGTACAGCATTCACAGCTTATTTGCTTATTAAATAACAGACTTAAAAGGGGAGCAAACACCACAAGAGTTCATTGCCTGTATCCATGTATCTTTTGCTACAGCAACATTTTCAGTCATGTAAGTGAAAGTGACAACTTTCATTGTTTTCAAAACAACCTTGTGCTCATTCTTTCTCTCCTAACCACAACTTTTCCTCTATGTGTTTTCTCTATAGTTACTGTGAAGAAGTGACAAAGACATCAAATATCTATTTAATGACAGCACAACTGCTCCCTTTTACCAGAAGGCCCATACCTGTGGACACATAATTGCTCTGAAAAATGCAAGATTATGCTCTGTACACTTCATTTCACACCGCATCCGTGGCCCACATTTTATAATCCCTCAGAACCGAGTTTCACACCACTCCACACTCACAACCTGGGTATGCTGAAGCAGAACTGCACCCATGAAGTGCTTGAAGAACCAGAGAGCAAAGAAGATACTGCCAAAGCAGTGTAACATGAGGCACGATTAAGCACGGTACGTTATCCAGTGCTGATTTGCTTTGGAGAGACAATTAGTCTTATCACAGTGTCAGAGGAGAAATGTTTCACCTTGACACCACTGCCTGTCCGCTGCCTGCTCCAGAGGGAGATGGTGTCTCTATTACAGCAGAGGATCAGCCAAACAAAACCAGGCAAATGCTAGCATTTGGTGCACCTTTTGTCTGCAGCCCTTCTAAAAATGCATTTAATGAAACTAAAGTTCATCATGTGTTTCCCAGGTTGGGATACAGGGGATCCTGCCGAGAGTCTCTGACTTACTCGGCAAGACGCAATCCAGGTCGCGAGAGGGGCTCGGCAGAAGGCCAGGGCCGGGCACAGCTCGCCCGTGCGGCTGCCGGGGGCAGTCGCTTCGCAGGGCTCCGGCCGGCCCGGCCGCCGCCCGCACCGGGCGAGAGCGGGGAGCGCTGGCGCTCCTCCGCCAGGCGCGTCCCCCGGCCCAGCCGCGGAGCCGGCTCCAGGCGACCGCCGTGCCAGCCGCCCCACGGCCGCCTCCGTCGCCC
>VXAZ01000242.1:140537-231619 GCA_013399875.1 Gymnorhina tibicen
GGCCGCCTGGGAGCGACATGGGCCGTGGGCTGAGCCTGTTCCTGCTGCTGCTGGCGCTGCTGGCAGCCCCGGCGTGGGCCGAGGGCGGCACGGCGGCGCAGGAGGAGGTTCACATAGAGGTGCTGCACCTCCCCGAGGCCTGCAGCCCGAAGAGCAAGAAGGGCGACCTACTGAACGCGCACTATGACGGATTCCTGGCCAGCGACGGATCCAAGTTTTACTGCAGGTGAGCCCCCGTGGCACCGGGTCGCAAGACGGGCGGAGGGCCCTGCCCGGCGGGGTACGTGGCACAGCCGCTCCACTCACCCTAAGCCGGATAAGCGGGACTCGGGGCGCTCCCGGCGTGGGCGCAGCTCGAGGCCCGCACTGACCACATCAGCATTAGTATTTTCTCCCCGTTTCCACTTTTACTTTTCCTCAGCGGAGTGTTGAAGAATGCAGAGTTTCCCTAGGGTCAAGAGGGAGCGCAGAGGCAAAACATGGAAATCAAAGACGGCTTCGCTCGAGGCTGGCGGCCGTCGCCAGTGAAGAGGCCCGACAGAGAGCCTGTAGCCCACACCTCAGATGGAGGGTCTCTTCGGCAGGGTGGGAAAAAAACCCCATCATGTTGTCACTTGCCATGTTCTGTGCTGTAATTTGTGCAGAAAAACTTGGCTTGGGAGGAGGAGCTCCTGGTAGGAATGAACACTGACAATTTTAGGCAGAAACTTGAATATAGCGTGCACTTCCACATAGTTGGCACTGTACAGTGTAGCCACATTATTACACTAGTGGTTTGCAGCCTTTTCGCCTCTTCCCCATTGCTGTTTCCCTTCTTGATTTGTTGTGCCATCCATTTTACCACAAAGTTATCATTTAGTCTTTTGCTTTTCCACTTTGCCCCATCCATCTATCCTCAGACAGTAGCTTAGCTTATTACAAAATCTTGGTTCATTCCCACAGTTGTATAATTTAAGAAAAATATCAGTATAGGATAATTCTACATTTAGCAATACTGTTTCGCTTGCATTTCTATGCCTGTTGAAAGTGACTGACTTTGGTACATAGAGTGTTGCTCTCTGGATGTTTTGCTCAGTTGCTGTTCAGTGTAATGCCCATACTGGGGATGCCTCATATGACCAGAAGCTGCCTCAAGCATTGACTGTCTGAACTGGCCAAAGTGGTAGGTGAACACACAGTACTGTAGCTGACATTGCCAGGTCCCCTCAGTGCACACCTGCATTCTCAGTCCCATGCCCTCCTACAGTGTTGTGAACTGCTGAAGACATTTTCACTTTCTAGTGCTCCCCACATTCCTCTACTGGGAGACTTCCTGCAGTGGCACCTTGTTTCTGTCATGCAGTATACATGATCAGGAAGATCAGATGTTTTTGTAAGAAGTTAAAAAACAAGGGGTTTTTTTAGTTTAAAAAAGATGTTTCCCCTTACACATGTGAGGAGTTGACCTTAAATTATAAATGTAGCAGTAAAAGTGTTTATTCTTTGTATTCTTGCACTCTAAACATTCTTGTGTGCTACTAATCTATGTTCTTACCAACTGCAACTTAAAGTTATATTTATGTAAAAAAAAAATTGTTACTCATACACAATTTTTTTTAATAGTCGGACACAAAATGAAGGTCATCCAAAATGGTTCGTTCTGGGTGTTGGACAAGTCATAAAAGGCTTAGATATTGCTATGATGAATATGTGTCCTGGAGAAAAACGGAAAGTGACAATTCCTCCATCATTAGCATACGGACAGCGAGGATACGGTAAAAAAGAAGTTTTAACCCTAAACTTTGTCTTTCCTCTGTCTTACCCTTTCAAAACATACAGTATTGTAAATGTCTGTGAGAGTTGGTGCTCCTAGTTGGAGGCAGTGCAGCTGTGCAGCCCCAGTCCTGCTCATAGCTATGCAGTTTAAGTAGTCCTGACCGCAGACCCACACCCAGGCCTTGCAGTTTGCATTAGAACTCAGTACACACCACCCCAATGTGTTTCCCCAAGTATTGCCATAATATGAAAAATTGGCAGCAAAAGGAAGATGTTCATGATCCGTATCAGCATTACTGCGTTAATCTATTGAATTCCAGTCACGTTTGGTTTTTATTATTTGACTGCTACCTGTTTAGCCTTTTAATGACAATCCGCATCTTCTGAGTAAAATGGAATATAATGCAGTGCAATTAATCTAAGTAGAAATAATTTGCTTAAAATACTGCTTACATCCTGAACAGTTAATGGCTCTCATCATCACATTACACAGTAATTGCAACAGTGCAATGCATGAATCTGATTTGAATATAAGATAATTAGTGCGCAGATTACTTTAAAAAAGTTCCAGTACAAGTTTTATGCAGTGTTTCAGCACTGAAATGTAGATAAATTCAGCTCTGGGTGTAGAAGTTTCTGTGAAAAGGTAGCTCCTGCTCTATAATAGTACTTTGGTAGTGATATGTCAGAGTCCAATGCATTGGTTTTGTCTTCAATACAATTTCATACAAAAAGGAAAAACACTGATAGAAATAAAAAATGTTCTTTAATACTAGTGTTAACTGTTTGTTTCAGGTAGCACTTGAAGAAAGTAGTATTTTCCTACAGCACACCTGTCCTCTGTCTCAGCGTATTCCTGCATGCTGGGGAAGATGCCTGCCTAATCTTGAATTAGAAAAGATGCATGTGGCTTTCTAAATCTTTAAATGTCTTTCCTGTGTTGGTATGTATATTTGCAAACTACTGGCACTGAATTCTAGTATTGTATCTTTCTTTTGTAAGTGGTATTTAAATCATTATTTATATTCAGATGTATTTAAAGTTTCTACTTTTCTAAAGCATGGAAGGTTAAAACCTTTTGAGCTCTGAAACCTGTCTTTTTACTACGGCTATTTTAGATGAGCAGTGTAATAGTTTTGTTTATCTTTTGTTTACACACAGTGTAGATTCTTTAGCTTTTCTTCAGTTTATGAAGGACAGGCACAAGCTCAGAATTCTGAGGTTACAATGTCATGCTCACTGGCTTTGTCAGCTTGCATGTTTACATTTTAATTTTACACTGCATGATTTCTTGATGCTCTTTTGGCACTATTTTTAGACCTCATTGGTTTGTTGCTGTCTCTTTTCAGTTCCTTTTTTTTGCCAGATGCATGATACATGGACCTATGTTTGTAGGCAGTGCTGGTTTTATATCAGGTGTCAGAAAACGCTTTGATCCAGGAATAATGAATTCTAACAGTTGTTTTTTTAATTCAGAGACCAGACAAAGTATTCCAGTAGTTCAGGGTTTCTGTGGGGTTTTTTTGCAAATTAGATGACTTACATTCTATTGCTTCTTCTTGAGATGTACATTTTAAACACTATTTTACATCAGGTTCTTTTAGCTTAGGTATAATTCATATGAAATAGGTAAAACATGATATTGTCTGCTTGTTTCTTCAGACAGAAAATACATATGAGCATTGGTCTACTACTGTTATATTTTAAATCAGATTGCAGCTGTTTAATAAAGACATACATCTTAGAACCAGTCTCTAAATAAGTCTTGTCATATGACAGGATGTGAAAGAGTAAGAACTGTAGAAATACTTGTTTTTCATGATAACCATTCACTTAATCTTTGAAAGTACCTGAATCAATATGTGATACAGTTTTGTTTCAGGCAAGTTCATGATTATCAAGTTTCTTCTAAAATAATTTATGTAACACAATCAATCTGCCTGTCTAGATGTACAACATTTAAATTCAGAGTTTAATCTGAATATTAACACAGCCTTTTTTAATAAAAAAATGCTTTACATGTGAATTTATCATACATGTTATCTCTGTCCATAGTGTCTGATTCCTTAAATGCTTTTTTTTCTTTTATTCATAGCACAGGGCAAGATTCCACCCAATGCAACACTGATCTTTGAGATTGAACTTTATGCAGTAAATAAGGGACCTCGTAGTGTTGAAGCATTTAATCAAATAGACAAAGACGGTGACAAGAAACTCTCTGAACTAGAGGTAATATGATGTAAATAATTTTAAATAAATAATTTCTAAAATTATAGGTGTGGCTTCATCAGTTTTATCTTTACATGAGCTGCCTCTGCTGCAGCTGATCATGTAAGGTTTCTGTGTGCTAACACAAACTACACCGTGCTGTAGTTTGCTGCAATTTGCTTTAATACATTAATAAGTCTCAGACTTCCTGTAGACAAACTGTAGATGTGTCTGCACTGGAATCACAATATGTTATTTGTATACACCCAGTGTCCTCAAAGATAGCTGTTGAGTACTGGCATGAAAGTCACAATGATGGGACTTTTTGCTTTTCTTCTAGATAAGCCAGTATTTGAAAGAAGAATTTGCAAGAGATGGCAAAAAACGTCATCCCTCAGCCCATGATGAAATCTTAACTGATATATTTAAGAAGAACGACCATGATGGAGATGGCTTCATATCAGCAAAGGAGTACAATGTCTACCAGCATGATGAACTCTAAGTACTTTAAAAAATCTTGGGCTGGTTTCTGGACATTGAATTCTAAATAATAATACTTTGTTACAGAATTTTTGTATTTTTTTTAATAGTAGCATCTTTTTATATCTCTTAAGGTGACTGTAAAAATCTTATTTTTAACGTTCAGCTAATAAAATGTGTTGGATGTTTCAAAAGAAAATAAAATTGAAGTACACCATGATCTAATATTAGTGTTCCAGTCTACAGTATTGCTCAGTAGTCTCTCATATGGTAAAATACTGATGAAAATAATTATTTCTGTTCTGTTGAGCACACAAAAGTTACAGTCACCTTTGACATAGCTGGAACATAACCAATGAACACTTCTCAATACCCTGTAAAATAAAAAGGGAAAACAGAATCCCAGGAATATAACTCTCTCAGAGCCCTGCAGGCTCCTAGCCTAGCTTCTGGAGGAAATGCCATTTGCAGCAATTAACTATAAAGCCTTAAAATGGGTGAACTCTGTCTATGGAATGATAAGGTAAAAGCAAAAAAGTTCTTAAAGCAACTTAAAATTACCTCTTTAATGTAATACTAACATAAAGAATTTGGTGTTGAAGAAAAAGCAGTATTTTAAGTGAGTTTTTAAACTTTGACTTAATAAAATTATGAAGTTAGCCAGTTTATTCAGCAGCACCAAGTTAAAAATCTACACTATCATCATGTAATTGAATGAGGTCAAAGATGATGGGAGATACTATATATAAACGTAAGTAGTTAATTACTTGGGCATCATTCTGGTTTTCCTCACTGGAAAAATACAAAGAAGTAGCAATAGTTAATAGACAGTACTTGTATCTGTTAACTGTTCTGCTTGTGCAGAACACATCATAACACTTGTGTAACATACTTCACTCTTCCCATATGAAAAGCAATGGTTGTATTCATTTCAGCATGTAATAATCAGATGTACACAGTGAAAGTGGCAGGACAAATGAATAAAGCGTCCATACCTGAGTTATCCTTGAAATAATTTTAAAAGGTATAAAAAGGTTGTTTGCTTTGCCAGTGTAAAACAGTGTGGTGAGAGGTTTAGCAGCGCCCTGCCCTACAGCACACCCAGTCCCAGCCCTGGACACAGCTCTCTGGTGTTCAGTCCTCAACAAGACTCAATTTCCTGAGTCTGGATGCACCTGTAAAGGATCACTCCTGAAGTCCTGTTGGAGTGTGTAGTTCCATTGTTTTCATACGTTTCCAAAACATTTTCTGCTAAGCAGTTTCTTTCTGAGCACATAAAAGAAAGTCAAGAGCAGCTGTGACATAAAATCAACCGCAGCAGGTGGACTGGCTGGTACTTTTTAATAATCTAAACAAACCTGATATACGGCAACAGCACCCTAATATGAAACTCCCATCCATAGTTTCAGTTGTTCCCTTTTGTAACTGAAACATTAGACTGAGCTAAGTTTTAGCATGTTTTTTAATCTGATACTTCAATTAAACATTCATGAGAACACTAAATTATTAACAAATATTCTCATTTAACCATCATCTGCCAGTGTAGAGAAAGGCAACATTTTGGGGGTTTAACAACATGTTTGTGTAAACAACTTCCAAGTTCTAGCATATATTTTGACATTATGAAAATACTATTTAAAAGTATGTTTTTCATTATCGTGATAATGAGAAGGTTCTCATTAGGAAAAACAGCAATGTCAGGGAATGCATGTGCATTTTAAAGTAGAAGGTCATTGACTGTGAAGCAAAGAATTTGAAGAGAACTGTGTAATAAAATGTTTTGCACTTTCACTATTTTGCATTTCACAATTTGAGTCATGTTTACTAACTCTGAAAAGTTTGTGGCACAGTTATGCCCATGTCTGTGACAACAGGCACTTACCCAGATCAGTTACTTCATTCTCTTATGCCAGAGGTCAAAACAGGGCACAGCATGCAGTCGTACATACTTTTGTCCATTAAAGGAACACTCCAGGCATCCATAGACTGTCTCCCTTTTAGAACTTCCCATTCCACAAAGGACACAGGGGCCTTTGGGGATGTTGTTATTAAGTAAATTAATTCGGATATGAGAACCATCTCTGAGATAGCTTGTAGAGAGATCAGTCATGCTTGCAGCTTTTTCATAATAATCTGCAAAAAGGTCTTCCAAGTAAGGATCAGAGTTAGCAATGATTTCCACTACTCCTTTATCTGAAAAAGAATGCACAAGAAAAAGAAGCAGTGATTTGTTATTACATTATGACCTGTTTAAAAAATGTCAGTTTAATTATAGAAATAAGAACTGATTCACTAAACCGTGCTAAGCACGCCATATAGATTGCTTCCCATCAAAAAGCTTGTGTGATGAAAATTTTTCTTCAACTTCACTTAAGACACTGACAAAAGCCAGAATTTTTTATATATGACCAATGTAATTATATTTTTAGAAATATACCTAAAAGATAGGCATGAGGCAGGCTTCTGAGAAATTGGTGCAAAGTCAAATCACAGATGTGTACTTCCCTGTTCCTATTTCTGCATTTCTAGTTTTATATTCTAAACATTGCAAATTCACTTTTATTTCCTATTATTTACAAAAAAATCCCACTAATACTTAATATGTTTAGAAAACTCAGAGGTCTCCTTGTTAATCTCCTAGCAGATTCCTGAGCATCCAGATACACCAAGCAGGAACTACCACCTTTTCCCTCTCTCTTCAGGGACTGACTAGATTGAGTGAAGAACTTTTAGGCAGCTACAGCTACTGAGATGTATCATACCCACTGAAGATTTATTCCCCTAGTGTGGACTGGAGCAGCACTGAAGGCTTGGTCCATAAAAGTCCTTTGATCAAGAATGGGATATAGTGGAGAAAGGACACCTATACAGAGCAGCCTTTGGGACGTTTACTGCTCAGCATTTATCTTCACACTCAGATCTGCACATTTCCAAAGTACTTGGACCGAGGAGTGTTACAAGTTTAAGATATTGGTCTAAAGCTGCATACAGGGATCTGCATTTTTGTTGGATGTTATGTTCATATTAGAATGAAAAAAGAGGACTATGATGGTATCTTGGCCATGTCCCTGCCATGGGAACACAGTGCCTAAGGAGTACATTCAAATATTGCAGTTAATATTGTTTGGTATTGAAACTTGCAGCTTTTGCCCTCAAATATTACTATAATTATAACTTGTATAACACAAGCTGTAAATGGCAAACACATGCAATGTTAAATTAGCTGTATAATTGCTCAATACCAGTTTACCAACAGCCATAAGTTTTATTTTAAGATCTTTAGAGTTTAATGAACAGCAGTACCACAGATTTGTTATTTCTGAGAGTCAGGTTCTCAAATTTTAATAACTCTATACTCATTTCAATACACTAGAAATTGAGAGGTACATTTCGCATCAATTTTTTTTCTTTAAACATTCATCTTGCACAGAAATTAAAGAAACAAAGATACACTTTTCATGCATTAAGTAGGACATTTGTATATAAATATCAAAAGTCATACTTCGATGAAACAAATTGTTCTTTAATCTCCTTAGTCTGGTCAGTGAAGATGATCCAGATTTCTCCCTTTCAAATCCTCCTTTTGAAATTGGAGTCACACAGAGTTCTGTAAAAATGAAAAGTTTTTAAAAGGACTACATATAAAAGCCATAATGCACAACAATTTCATATGCTTTCTAATCACTAAAGTTAACTGTGATTAAATTTAGCTTTGCCATGTTTTTAATGGCTAGTACAACTTTTTAATACAAGCCTGCACACAGCAATAGCCCACAGAATCAAGTAACACAGATTTGATGGGAATTTTTAAATGTTGGTGGCTTTCAGTTAACATCCTCAGAGCCTGTTTTGGTTCGTACACAAATTATGGTCATGTTAAGGGATTAGGACAGTCAGTATCATACAAATGGAAGCCCTGATTCTGAAGGACAAACATTTCTGTAGTCCTACTTGAAAGTAGAAATGAAAAATAATAAGCAAGCTGTGAGTTGTTTACTCACCTCTTGCAATACTGAATCAACTATTAAAACTTTTTAAAAATAAAAATAAGTATCATCTATGTTTCTATCCATACTTGACATAAAACCTTTAAAGTAAAATCTAAGCTATGCAAATTTTTTACTAGTTTCCAATTACTGCAATTATTTCCTCCTAAATATCTTCAGATATTTATATGTGAAAATGATGTATCAGACTCTAATTAAAGCCCCAACAGAAAAAAAGATTAGTTTAGTTCTGTACACTTTTTTCTTTACTCGTGTCTTTGTACTTTCCTATTTTCTGCAAAACTGATCAGATAGTGTCAGAAGCCTGTTCCTCACCAGCTAGAAATACAACTAAGCAGGGCTTTTTGTTTCATGCAACTGCAGAATTAAAAAAAATACAAAGTCATACTAACTTTTAAAAAATGTTCCCACAGCAGACCATTTTCTAGCACCTGCCTTGTTTATCTTTTCAAGCACTGTTTTCTGTCAGAAAGTCAGAATACTTACACGCATAACATTAAAACATACCATTGTAAGGAATCAGGGCTTACATATATCAAGAGCAATAAAACAGTTTTAAAAACTTAAATTATCAATAATAGCAGTAATGACAGTAATTCACATCACTTACCAAAATTACCATCCAAATGAATGTAGAGTTCAAATACACTAAAAGCAATAGTTGTATGTGCAGGAAAAACAATGGCTTTGTCCCGCCCTTTATAATTCTGATCTTCAATTATGTGAAACTATAATTTAGAGAAGCATCAAAAGAAAAAAGTTACAAATTGAAATGAATAAATAAACATAATACTAATCTTAACTGCATGTATTGAGAATTACAATGCCAGGGGGAAACTTTGAAATTGAAGATCAAATTTCACAACTAAAGAATTTTCTATTAACAACTTTGCATTTTAATAACGTTTGATACAGAGAGAGTAATTTGCATCACTTACTGAAAATTATGGGAATGATTTATAAATACTAATAAAGAGCAAAGTTGGAAGACTTGTAGGTTTAATTATTGAAACACATTAAATGGGAAGCAGGAGGAAGGGCATAAAACAGGGAGTAAGATGCTGACCCTTCAAATAATAACCTGAAGTTCCAATGTGTAACAGAAGATAACCATAATAATGAAAGAAAGGTTATACATTTCTTAGAAAGTCAAACTAAGGAGTTGTAAATTCCACATTTTTGCTGAGGCTTTACTCCGAGCAATGGCTCATTGTCTAGCCATCCTTTCATGCATTTCTCATCCTTCAGTCATATAAGCACTGCTAACAAAAGACCAACTTTTAAATCACTTTACATCAGTACAATAATATTGATTTACTTCAGATTTTTTCCAAGCTTACATTATAAAAATACAATTAAATCAAACCATAAAATTTATAAAAATGAGCTTTTTATGCTTGATCATTTAAGTTACAGAACTTTGTCAAATGTATTTACCCTCATTGTCTCTCCACGCATTCCAGTATGGACAGTTAATGAGCACTGCCTTGTAGTTCGAATACTTTCCATGACCACACACAAAATTTCCATCCTACTTTTTCTTGATTGATGGACTAGACAATGATCAAAGTTTATTTTTCTAAAATCAAGAGGGAGGCAGGAAGGAAATTCAGATATAATTAGCAGTTTACAAAGCAGCTAATTAACTTTAAATCAGTAAATAAATTACCATAATGTCTGTTTCATAGCAGTAAAACAACTGACCAAGGAGATCTCTGGAAACTTAATATTGGTTTTCAGTGTTTGCGAACAGAAGCACTAAAAAATTCAAAGAAAGGCAGTATTGTACAGATGTTAGAGAGGATATCTGGTACACTTTGGAAAATTCAAAGCCTGTCCATCTGACTCTGGTTTTAGTGTCAATAACTGAAAAAACCTTATATCACTTATAAACCATACTGAACAATCATGAAACTAGTGTTTGTAGAAGAATTACTACAAACGGTGGCAGTTTGTTCTATAACACTGAATCTTTTTTACAGGAGACTATATCCTCTCTCCTCACCCCAGCTATTAATGATAACATTTGACAGTTCCAAATAAACCAGGAAAAGGTAGGTGCAGAAGGAGAGGTTACAGATACGAAATGGCATGCACTTCTTGGTAAATAACAAGGTAACAATACATATTTGCAAATGCCAAATGTTGCATCATGCGTAGTAAATAATTTACTGGGATGCACTGCTAGGATTCACTGGGATGCATTGTGACCAAGGGACAATCTTTGAAATACAAAATAAAGAATTACACCTAGAATTAGTCACACCATGTTTCTACATGTTTGACGTTTGTGCTAGCATCACAGGACCACCGAGTTCATTTTCACTGTCCACAACTCTACAAGAATGTTGGTAAAAGAGGCTGGGTTTAAAGAAAAGTCACACAAGGTTATGAAAAATTCAAGTAGATAAACTTGTTTTGCTTTTTGCAGAAAAGGCTGTGTAATAGCTTCATAAACCCTCGAAGTACCTACAGTGGCAATAATATATAGGGCTCTCTAGTTCATCAAAGGCAAAGAAATTCTGTTTCTGAAACCTGAAGTTGGGTAATGTCATTCAAAGTAAATTTCAAATTTTCAATACAATGTTATAACACAGACAGGAGTTTGGATGGACTCTTCCTCTCTGAATTTGTATTTTTTTCGCTGAGAGATTTACCGTAATTCAAAAAAATTCAAAAAAATTGTACTGTCTGCATTATACAGAAGGTCGTGTGTCTAATCCCAGTGATCCAATATCAGATGGTGACTACTACTGATTGACTAAAAATAATCAGAACCTAACCACTTCAGGCTTTCAACCTAACAGTATGAAATATAATTACGGAAACAGAAATCAAAACACAGAATACAACCTTGTAGTAAGTTCTTTAAGTAATGTTGGTACTTCAACTTCGTGTTTGGTCACTATGCCAAATGAAGCTTTAAAGGCAACAGAATCTGATCCAGCAACATCAAAACCAACATCGTTCATTATCTGATTTCCTCTTTTACCATTAAGCGAAACATCTGATTTATCTTCATAGTTGAGCAACTGGTAAGATGAGACACCTGAGTAAAAGAAGATAACCTCTGTGTGATGAGAAGTCTGAACACAGTATTTTCACATAGCAAGAATAAATGGTACCATTCCTACCTTGCTTAACCATTTTGATGTGAAATTTGGAGCTACACTGAGCACTTGTTTATTGGTGTTACTACTGACTGATGGAAAGAGCACATATGAGTCAGAGGGTTTCTGTGCCTCTCTCTGGCAGGGTTGTGCCCATGCTCCTGGGTTTGATTACAGCTATTTTCAAATTTCTGTGTTCATCATTATTCTCCTCAAGTACTTCTACCTGTAACTATGATGTTGATATGTATAAACTACACATGTAGTGTGTTCTGGCTTTAATGACAGAGACTCTGAAACCCAAAATGACTCAATGGAGGCCACACAGAATATCAGAACTAGGAATAAAATGAAAGGCATTGTACAAAAAATACTAGGGAATTCTGAATTTTTTCTAGATGCCATACAAATACCCTAATTTTTCTTGATTTTTGCAATACATGAATGGGACATGGGTTTGCCAGTAACTTTAACTCTGCCTTTTACCTGACATATCACATTTAGAAAGACTTACCACACTTTCCATAGATGACTATTGATTCCAGGGACCATGTCAGTTTATTTTGAAGGAAAACAACAGATTAATTCTGACTTGCTTGAAAGTTTGCATTCAATGTTTGTACAAGCAAAAGGTAGGTACCAAAGCATCTCTATAAGAATGTCTTTATAATATTAAATACATTTCCATTACACTTAACAGAAAAAACACTAGAACACATTGGTTACCAAACTAAAATGAACACAGGGATTAGATTTCCAAATATATCCAAGAATCTGGAGTTTACTCCTTTTTTTGTTTTTAATCCTTTGAAGCTTTTAGGATAAACTGACATTATGAAGTCACCTAGTATGAATCCTGTTTGTGTTTATTTTTAACCAAAAAAAAAGGTTCAGGTATTTTTCATAATTCTTAAAGGATTGCAAATGGTTGCCTTTGTCACATAAAAAAGGAAATTCAATTACAAACCTCTTTGCTTATGTTAGAGGACAATACTTTCTGCATATGACATTTAACCTTTACAGAAAAGACTAGTAAGGTTTTGTGAGACTTTTTAATGAGATTTTTCAACCTTTTTTCAAACTTTTTAATGAGATTTTTAATTTTTTTTTCATTCAGGACAAGCCAGCTGAATTCTCCTGAATGTAAGACAGGATTAAAATTTTCCTTATCGTGCTTGTGGCCTGAAATCCCCTCTTGTGGGACCAAGTGCTTTTTCTGTCTTCTTGTGCTCATACTAAATTGTCTTAGTAGGGTTTTTAACTGATGCATTTGTTGTGCAATTAATATCAAAATACTTTTGTCCAAATTGACATCTTTAAAAAAAAAAATCAATGAAACTTTTGAGAAAACAGAGCACGCAGATATGAATTACACACTTTTCAAAGGAATGTACAGGAAGATATAGGCAGTATAGTTCAATTTTGCACCTCCTAATTCTCATAGAATCTCCTCAACATTTATGTTATTGCATAGCAAAGGCAATTTTAAAAGAGTTAAGCTCTTTAAATACATCAAAGAGATTGCAAACATTGAAAAAGTCTTAATGAAAATCCAATTACATCAGTCAGATGTAATAGCTGTTGTCTAATTCTTCTGCCTATGCAGAGCACAGTTCAGCACCAGGGACTGCCAGCATGGAAGAGCTGCGGAACTGAGGCTGTTCTTAACACACTTAAAAGTGAGTATGCAGAGAAAGGTGTACATTTCCAAACAAATTTTATGTAGCAATTAATCAACATACATCAATATGTCCATCAGGAATTTGTGGGTTGTGAAAAAGCAAGGCTTAACTGATTTTTTTTTAATACTAGTTCAGAAAATATCAAGGCTTTTTAGCATAAATGCCTTTCTTTTTTTACTCTTTTTCCAGAAAGTCCTTTTTTCCTTTGTTCTTACCATTTTGATTTGTACTTTTTTCTTAAATATTTATTACATGACTAGGCAAGAAAAATGTTATTACCCATTTACAAAAGAAAGATCATACTACCTGCACAGTTTAAACTATGTTTACTGTGTATTTACTAGAAAACATGCATTTTTCACTTGGAAGAAAGATAAAAATCTTACCTGCAGAAATTTCTTTCTCCCCTTGAAGAATGTCTTTTAATGTGAAAGGTGTTGAAGCAAATTTAGATTTTTTTGAAAGTGAACATTTTCTTTTTTTAATCACAAGGCTCAGAGGTTGGTATCTGTCAGCTTCACTGAGGCTGGGCACTGGAACTAATCTTCCTCCATCACCAACCTGTTTAACAAAGTTCTTGGTTGCAGCAGCAAACATATTATGACATTAGTAATGATGGTAATAAAAAGCTCTGTATCAAGTGTAGCTTCCAGACATCAAGCCCATATTCAATTCTTTTTAAATTGTTCTTGCAAAAAAATTAGCATGCTTAAAAAAAAAAAATCTGTTCAACTGCTTTTTCTTAGATTGAGTTGTATTTCACTTGGGAAGAGTCAACAGCATCTTAGCTGCCGAACTTCTATGATGTATTGCTTGAGTCTTCTCTCAGAGACCTTCAGTTAAGCTCTCTAAGTCTGCATGATGAATAATGAATTACCAGTGTAAACTGAGATGGAAATGGTGACCTTTTCTTGGCAGTTCAATGCCACTGTTCAAAATCAAAATTTACTGTCGTAGAAACAGAAAATCAACTTCCATAAACCTTAGCTTCCCACTAGGAGTTACTGGGGTACTGCTGTTTGTTGTGTCCTTGCTGCAGCTGAATTCTGGTGTTTTAGCAACACCCAACAAAGCAGCCCAGACGTGCTCTGGGAGGCCACTGGAATTACACTTTGAACACTGGTAGCTCTGTGAGCCGGTGTTGCCTTTCACAGCACTGGCATAACCCAGCTGGGAGAGCTCAGCTGGGGACTGAGCGCTGTGCTGGGCTGCAGTGTAAGATCAGGGATGGCTGGGGGCAGGGGGGAACAGCAGTGGGCTTTCATCATTTGTTATTAAGCTGCTATGGACGTAGCTGCCTGTGACCCAAGGACTAGGCTTGAGCTGCATGTATTCAGCTCAGACTACTGAAAAACTCATTAAATTGTGAGAATGATGCGAAATAATAAAAGTAAAATTGCAGAAAGAAGTGAGATTATTGATAGAGGAATGAGGAGCAACTCAAGGATCCAAGATATAAAGCACAGTGTAAAAAGACAGAAAATTTTAATGAAAAAAAAGAGAGACAGTAGAGAGCAGTGCGGAGGATCTGTGAGAGAGGCAGCAGGAGCCAACCCACCCTCATGTAAACAATGACTGGATTTTCTTGCAAGATTGATGAACCTAGAACTGGCTAAACCTTTTAGCACTTCTTCCAGAGACTCCTTTTGCAGTTACAGTAAGTAAAGCATCAGCCACAGGCATGTAAAGCTACACTTCAGTAGGAATATTATCCCTGGTTGCCAGGTAACAATTGGTTCGATTGGCTTTTTTTCCTGAAGTAAGATTTTCATGTGAAAGTATCTAAAGGACTGTTTTTATAATATGAACACTTATTTAATAATTTATCACGTGTCAATACTTCCGTAATATTTTTAAAGGTTCAGAGTATCAGGAAGTCCAATAAAATGGCAAAAAGAGGAGAGCACTACCTCAGTGAGGATGAAAGGAAAGGCTGCTGGATCTTTCTGCTTACTCTAGAGGGTGCTGAAAAATCAAGTCAGGTTATATATAGACTGAGTTGAAAGCATGTGAAAGGCTGCAATTAATTCTGGCTGTAATTCATATTACACTATCAGAAAAACCCTGTACATATTTACTCAATCAAAACACATTAACAGAACTGAAAAGGTTTTAAAGAAAAGGAAAAGCTAAGGGAATTCTAAAATGAAAATTGCCTGCCGATTCTTGATTTAGATTAATCCTGTATATATGTTATATGTTTGACAGGATACTGTTTTTCCTACAGATTATTAAGATCAGCTGGCACTGTTTATTCAACATGTATTTGTATTTTTCTCACTCAGTATGTGGTCATAGATCATACTCAATCCGATCTAGCTCTAATTTTGATAATGAATAGTTTCATTTGATATGTTTACATGCTATTCCTGTTACTCTAACACCCTTTAATCCACCATAAATGCTTCAGCAGATGTTTATGTTGTCCTCACGCCACAGATCAGAGAACAGGAGTCCAAGTACAGTAACGTTGCCAAGCTCTGAAAACAGTCATTAATTTTGCACATCTGAATGAAGAAACTTAAGGTATTTCCCTGCTCCTCCAGCACTAGGCACTTTGTACTTGGCACACAACTGTACTTACGAACTTCCAGCATTTCTGCAGCCCTGGCGTGCTCTCATTTTGGGCAACCAATAAATGAAAAACATTTAATTTCCAAGTGCGTAAGTTATGCCTGAGTCGTCATCGGAATAAAAAAATCTTGCTTTGTCTTGCCAAGTTGTGCAGATGAAAGTCCTTGCTCACATTTCGTTTCAAGTCTATCCCTGGGGAGGATCTGGGCTGAAATGTTCCACTCCCCTCAGCACAGAGCCCTGTAAGGGCACTGACAAGGCATCCCCTCTGCCTTCCCATGCACAACCCTCCACAGAAGAACAAGAGGACATTTCTAGCCTGATTATCTTCCCCTGGAGGGAAGAGCAAGATAGTTTATTTCCTATGCAAGTTGAGTTCTGTTTTTTCAGAGTGGGTCTTAGCCACGGAGTAGTACCAGAGCAAGTATTAGCTATGTATAGTTGAGAAATTTTATGCTTAAATACTGTATTTTTTCCTTACATCATATTGATATGAACATGGAGATTTTTTAAGAGTAAAATCTGGAGGACAGTCCTACTCTCTGCATAACGTTGGAGGATGCAGAAGGTTTTTTGTGGTTATTAGATAATTCCATAATGATTTTTGGTTTAATATTAAATAGTTATCCTACATTATCTCTTGCAGGAATTTGGTCAGCTGTAATTACAGGGTGTCTGAAGAGGCATTTATAACCTGATCTAAGGTGGTGCAAACTAGAGATTTGTCGAAGGAACTGAAAATATGGAATTATCTCATTATTTTCAATCCAGAAATCTTAAACCATCTGTAATCCACTTGAACTGATCTAACTTATTTCTTGTCACAGTCAACTATATCATAAGATTAGCATGATGAAGCAGTCAGTTGAAGGGAGAAAAGAAATTTTAAGTGTTAACTGACTGGATAAACTTAGTTGGTGTTTCACTTGAAAAGATTAAACCCACAATCTAGACCAAATTATGCTGGTAATTTGTTTAATATCTTCTTAGTGTACAAAAAGATGCCATCAGTTCCCAGCTCTCCTGGTATCATACACACTTCAAGTGCCTTTGAACCGCATTATATTTACCTACAGATCTCTGCAAAAGTACAAGTGCAAGAATTTAACATATAAAAACCAGCAAAATAAAATGCTACTGAAAAAAATTACTGGCAAAATTCCGTAACTTTCCAGCATATGGCATGAGTATTTCCCTAGAAAGACAGGATCTGTGCAATATAGATACTGTTATATTTCAGGAGGTAACAAAAATAACATTTTATGGGACAAAATACGGTCCTTATTACATATACACTTTTTGGTTTTTTATAACAAGCTGAGTGGGTTTAACAGCACTTGACTTCCTTTTTGGTATTTTTGAGGTGGCATTTGTCTAGAGATTCTCATGTACGAGCAAAACCAGCTGGTTTAACACCGTGACTTACCTAAATTCAGAGCTCCTGGGTCTGAAGGCAATACCACTGTCATGCTGAGCTCCTGGTCTAGCAGTTTGCTGGGATACTGGGGGTACTGGGGTCACTTGGCACTCATTGCTTGCAGTGACTGCTGCTCACAAAGCCCTATGGCATTTAGGGAAGGAAAGTAAGTTAAAGCAAGAATGTTGCCAGCAGACCTAGCTTCAACATAGATACTTCCATGTTGGATTTCTTTATTATATAGTTCAAATACAGTGAAAACTTTAAATCAGTTCCTAAATGCTATGCAGTATAGGGGAACAATTGAATTAGACATGGTCTATTTTAATTTTTTGCAGAAGCCTAGTCCTAAAATATTTTAAGTCCCCCACATTTAAAGTATGTTTTACTTCTTGTGGAGCCAGATCCTTTTGAATATTACACTGCTATTTGTAGAATCAGGAGAAATTTTTAATGAGAAGTTTCTAGAGGCATGTTTTTTATTGGACCTCAATGTTTTAGTTACAAGGAACTTTTGTATGTGAACAGTTACTTTATAAATTAGAATGAATTTGAAAAAAAAATTAAAAAGTGCAGGAAACACTGTCACCCTTTTCTATACAGATACCTAAAAAGTATCATTAGAGGTGTTCTAAACTATTTTCAAGGTCACTTTTAATAGTCCATTTGAAAGACAGATACACTCACTTGCTATCACTATGATTCCTACATAACATTCTTTACATTTACAGCTCAACTATTGGAACCTCCTTCTATTCTCTGCGACAGAACAGGCTATGATAACACTGGTAACACGGATCCCCAGTCTGTGCTACACACACACAAAAGGGAGATCTCCTGCCAGGAGTTGTTACAGCAACACTTGCCCAGCAATCAAAATATTTAAAGCTGCACTGTACTGGAAGTGTTACGTCAGGGAAAGGCTACACGATGTGAAGTCCAACTGGCTTCTCTATGTCTTTTGGTTGACATCACCCCTCTTTCACCTTTGGACAAGCAACATCTGTTGACCTGATGAAAAGGGTATGTGTTACACAGTTGGCTCTTTCGTACCACTTCACTGCCTTCTCACTAGAGCCATGTCGATGATAAAGGGAAACACAAAAGCAAGTAAGGAATACAAATTCTGGTGATTGTTTTATATGCTCTTCCACAGACTTACCTTTCAGGTTCCAGACCTTTGTTCACAGACATGCAGATTACTTATTCTATGTTTCATGTGTCCATCTTTAGAGCGTATGAAATATCCCAGCTTTTGTTTCTTTGTAATTGCCCCAGTACTAACGGCAATATTTTTAATGGACAGATGGATGTGTTAGCTGTGAAGCCTTTACTAAAAGGAAATGCAGAAGTATTCCTCCAGGGATTTGCTGAGACAGTATGTTTGCATTTACACTTACCACCTGTGAGAAGCAGGCACATCTTTCAGCTCTCAGTCTGGCAACTGACAGCATCTTTTTGCTCACCAAGAAGATATTAAACAAATTACCAGCATAATATGGTGCAAATTTTGGGTTTAATCTTTTCAACACCAGCTCAGTTTATCCAGTCAGTTAACACTTAAGGTTTCTTTTCTCCCTTCATCTTCCAGCTTTCATTTGTTACATAAACATTACTGCATACAACAAAGCTACTTTCATCATGTAGCATTATTAGCTTGTAAAGACAAATCTGGAACAAAAAAAAGCCCATGTGATCTAAAGTAGGTTTAATGCCTCCTTTCCTTTGAAGGATGCTGCCCAAATGGCTAAATCCTTTTTATCCAGCATCTGTCAGTGGATGTGTCTGTGTGAGAGGACAGCTTTGTGGGCTTGCCCATCCACCTATATGAGGATGCCAAACTGCAGATGCTGCCGTGCCACTGTATCTGAAGAAAAATTACAAAAAAAAGGATTTGTCTACTATGTTATAACTCACATGGTCCATGCTAAGCTGTCTGATGGCTGCTGGTACAGTTATATCTATAAAAACTTCCTTCAGTCATAGACATATTTTGTTCCTTGCTTCTTCTCCTTATGTTTTAAACTGAGCAGCAGGACTGCTTTTATTTTTGGTGTTGACACCAGCTGTTCTGTGATACTGGGCAATTAACTTCTGTCTATGAAACCTACTGTATGTGGCTGTGCTGATATATCCCTTCTCAGGGAAGGATACTGCAAGAAATTATTATTATTATTATTATTATTATTATTATTATTATTATTATTATTATGATGTACTCTCAGATCTTTGGATACAGAGCATTTATAAAGAGAAAAAAATTAAATCAGTGTTTGTAGGGCAAGCAAGAATTCATCATCCTCTTTCATAATCACCTCTATGTTCAGACTCTTCCTTTTCATGCTACAAGAACATGTCTTCATCTAGTTTCCTACTTCATTCTTTTCAGACATGTAGGCATAAAGTAATATACTTCAACAGTTTCCAGATACTAAACATTTTAACAAACAGGTAACATAAAAAATTCTTGTCACCAAACACAAAAAGTAGCCTAACTAATACTGTTACACTAGGTCAGCTGATCAGCATTTAAGTGAAGTCAGCTCTTGAACTAGAACTGAAGAATGGATGTGCTCTTGTGCTACATTTCTTCAGTTTCTTTGACTGCTAAATGTAATGCAAAGCCCTCAAAAATAACCTGCTTAAAGAGGAACTTGAAAGACAATTGACACCTTAAAATTTATCAGTTGAAAGAAATAACCCAACATCCTTACCAGAACTTGTAGTCCACCTGCAGTCCAGTAAGTGTAACATTTTGGGAATGTTCAATTATAATTTTATTGTCCACTAACTTGTCAAAAAACCTGCTCAAGAAACCTAGGATAGTTGTGAAATTTGAGCTAATAATCAGTTTATTTTCTTTACTAAAGAAATGTAGCCGCACACTCATCAGTGAGAAATGCAACTACATATTTGGTTTTGCTTTGGAACTTACCCTTGTAACTACAAACATAATCTAATGTAGTCTCATCACAGGCAAAAAACATCTTCACAACAGATTCATGTCTGCAACATGCATTTATACACACCTTTTTTTTTCTGTATTTTTTTAATATACCGTTATTACTATGCAGTTGGGATATAGATATGGGCTATACAACCTAACCTATCTCTTCATCTACTCTAAGTTAAATCTTGGACATAGCTCTCAGAAATAAAAATCACAGTCTAAATATAAGACATTTTATTGGCTGCCCTTGAGTAAAATTAGACTCATCACTCAATCAAAATAGAGTACCTCATGAAGACTTGAAGAACCATGCAGCTTGATATGTTGGCTGTGCAAAAATGCTATGTATCATCACATCAGAACAGATTTTTGTACCAGCAGTGAAACTTGGAACAGCTTTCTGTGGGCAACTCCTTTAGCTGAGTCAGGATGAAATCCTGTCAATAGCTTCCCACACTGTCTCTCTTCACCACACCACAGCACCCACGTTTGTAGCTACGAAGAAGTATCATCTGTCTCTTGCTTAGATTAAATCTAAATATGTAATTTAATTTCATACCTAAAGTGATAGTTTTGACGCTAAATTAGTTGTCAGATTGCTCGTGCTGCCTCACAGGCCTCTTGCGCTCTATTCCCAAATGTTTGCTGTGTTGATTTTTTTTTAATCAATTAACTAATGCCATAGAACTTTTCACATTTCACTCACGCATAGTAATTCTGCTGAGTCACAGTGATCCAAAGCATTCACAGGTAAAGGACAGAGTTTTGCTTGTGGAATGGTTTAACAGGCAATAAGCTCCTAGTGTGCCCCTGCCTCAGAGCATGGGTTTGGACAAGATGTGTACTCTGACACAAACAGAAAGCACTGCCATTCATGAAAAAAGACTTTTCCCTTCCTTTGCAATTGCTTCCACTCAGGCAGCATTCCAGACTGCTTGAACACTTGTTCTTTTTACAATGCCAAGAAATAACACAAATTTTAATTTCTCCTCCCAACCAAATTCTTTTTTTTTATTATCCTTTCATTTTAAGGGCTGAACAGCTGAAAAGAACACATAATGGAAAAATCCCAAAATCCCACATACTGTTATTTTTCCAAGAGGCCAGACAGGGTGGGTGTCAAGTAATTTTTTTTCTTTCATTTCCACTTTTTTCAAATCTGTTAGAGAACATCAGGAACAATTTTTTCTACACCTTCTCTCAAAACTTGAGAAGCATACTGCAAGCTCCCTTTAATCACAAAGAACAAGCTGAAGTGGAAAAAAAAAAAAAAGAAAAAAAGAAAATGGCTCTTATTAGCTGTAGTATGAAGCTATAGCTAGGAACTGCCAAAAAGAAAATTACCTTCATTGAGATTGTGGTTGGTAGCTCCTGACAGATTTAAAGGAACTGCACAGAGTATCACATGGGAAAAGTTTTATTAAAATATTCCTGCAGTGGAAAAAGGTTAGAAAGGAACAGAATGATGCTTTTGAAAAAGCACTGTTTCAGCGCTTTTGCTGTCACTATCAGCCACCTCTTCAAAATCAATCTGTAAAATATGTATTAAGAACTTTATGATTAATAATCAGTTCATCTATCTAGTTACAAATAGTTTATTCCAGAACCATTGCCTCAAGTGTTTCTTATATTAAGAAATCAGAACACAGATCACAGCAGTTTAAACAGTGTACATTGAGATTTATTAGAACAAGCACTAATAGCAGCAGTGTACAGAGTGATGGAGACAATGTACTGTATGCACTGAACAATAGTAATTATACAATTGCACTTCTTCAGAGATCTATTAGAAAATGCTTTTCAGTAAACAGTTTCCCAAATCTAGCATTGTTTGGATTTGCCTCTGAGGAAAAAAAAATACAAAAAATATGCTTTATCTTTTTTTTTTTTTTTGGTAAGGCATTAGCAACATTCATTGGCAGGCTACACAAGTCATTTGTACATGCATTATCCAATTACATCGCAACAGGTAAGAGAGCATCATGTTTCCTCAAAAATTAGAATTGTGTGTATGTTTTGGACACAATATCCTGGTAAATCTGACTTAGCCTGAAGGAAACAGATGACATCTTTTGTTACATTTTAGAGCACAACAAAAACTATAGCATAGCCAAATTCATTTTCTACTTCCTACTAGAAGCTGTAGGACCTCCTTCAGTTGGAGCTGGTATTATGGGTATCATGTATACCACATACATCACTGGAATAAAGTCTTAATTATTATTTCTTGTTTACTATTCCCCCCACTACCACCTCCCTGAATTATGTGGCCAAAGGATGCTCAACTGTAATCAACATTAACTACTGAATGAGCTTGGGTTTTATTGCATGAGAGGTAGTCAGTGTGAGGCTCATCTGCTCTCTGGATTACTACAACAGTACGTTCAAAACCAACTTACAAGTGCAAAGACACAGAATAAGTGTTGCAGCTGCATTACATGGAAACTTAAAATTGTTTTATTACTGCTCTTTTCTGGCTAGGTTTAATCTCAGAAGCAGCCAGAGAACTCAACATACCAAAAAAAGCAATTCTATGTATGTGCTAAAGCCTAGACAGAGAGAGGCACTTTCTCACATTCATCCTTTTCCAGGCTGAGATTAAGAGCATGCTCTTAGTCAGCCACCCCTTTCTCCACAAATCAGAAAGGTTAGACTCCTTTTTGTGACTGGCATACAGTACTAGCAACCCTCACCTCTGGGCTGGTACCATCCCAGGGAAAGTATAGGGAAACAGGAACAGGATTGCAAATACTCTTATAATTAAGCTTGCCAGAATGAGACATAATATGATGAACTGTAACTGTTTTAATGTACTGTTCTTTATTCCAAATGTCTTACCTAATTGAGCTTTGCAGAGACATGAAGTTAACTTGTTTTTAAAAACTACAAGCTCCAGAGTAAGTTCCAAAATGCAAGAGAGTCAAAGGAAAGTCAAATATATTGCTCAGAGTGGCAAGCAGTGAAACCAACTGTATTTCACACAATTTATCTTCCACAACACGGTGCACATGTTCGAAATTAAGCTTAAGGGCAACTAGTTGAATACCTAGGCTCGACTGCACATTACGCCTACAGCTGAAATAGAGTTGGGGAGCTGGATCATCCACTCACCTGGAAGCTCACTGGATTCAATGGAGAATGGAGTACCAACAGCAGCTCAGCCTCTGCGTAGGTGCTCATTTGTTTAAGCATGTAGGAATTGGAAATCAAGTGCTACAAAGCCTGGGGTAAGCAGGTAAGCCAGTACATTGTTTTCTTAGGAATGACACTGTTGAGAGTTTTTATTAGAACTTAAGCATTTACATCTTTTAAACTGATTTAAATGAGAACTGTTTGCAGTGTTAGTGCTAAGTACGCTTGATGCCCGTGCAACGTCAGAGTCCAAGCAGATGGAGCAGAAAAAATCTGATGTGCATTGCTGATAAACTCTTGCAGTGAAATAAAATTCTATAGATTTGGAATAAGCAAATGACATCCTTTCTGTATTGCTCCTCAGCTGACAATGTTTACTAACCATAAGCAATAAAATTGCTTTTACAGGCATAATCAGCCCATATTTGGAATCAGAATTAATAAGATGTAAAGAAGAATCATAATGAAGACATCCCAAACTTGTGAATAGTCAAGCACAGATGAATGCATTCGCAGGAAATCAATCAAGAACAATTAACAACTTTTTTAATGTTAAATTATTGAATGTACTATGAAGGACCAAATTTACGTTTTTAAAAATTGTGATACTGTAAGTAGCTTATATAATTTTCCCTACAAAAATCTGCAAATCAATTTTCTATTATATAGAGTTATTTAGAAATTATGGTACTGATTTTTTTTTTCCAGTATCCTAGTCTTCTTCATCTCATTACGGAAGTCCACAGCAAACTTTTGAGTATAAAACTGGGAGTCCTGCATATGAGGTTTAATACTAAAGTACTCAAAAAACAATGCATTCTGCAGCATTTGGGTAGCTGGGTATATAAATGCTTCTCATTGTCTTTCTTTCCCTTAAGTAAATTTTTTCTGTTGCTTTCAAACAACAGAAAAAATTTTAGCTGGTGCATCTAAGAACTCAGACCCTTTCTCATTACAGTCTGTTATTTCCCTTTAAAACAGACACTATCTACCCACTACTCAAAAGCAGCACTGTCTCTATATGTTATGCCTCTAAAAAGCAACGTTTTCCTTTAAATTCATCTTAAAAACCACAAAGCAAGTTTGTGCTTGCCTTTGTAGATGACATAATAGCATAATCACAGTGGAAAGACTCTGAGGATCTCCTTTTACAAGTGAGCTACCCAAAGAGGTGCAGAAGGAATCAACAGATATGGTTCGTTTTGCTTGGTTTTCTTCAGAACGAGCACAGGGATACAGGCAATCAGCAAAGAATGCTCTTTTAGCTGTTTAGGTTCTGACATTTTGGCCTGCTAAAAACTGGCACAGGGCAATCTACCACCTGAAAGGTTGTTAGAAGCAAACAAGCTCAGTAAGGCAGTATAAAAATGACAGCTAATCTAAACCTTACTCTTCTAATGGCATTCTCAGAATCTGAGCAAGGTAAAAATACTACCATTTACTACATTTCATACATGTGCGCATGGCATCTAATCACACCAAAAAAAGTGTGACATTATTCCCAATTTATATTAGCTTTGTGCAAAAGTGAGAGAAAATACAGAATTCTTTGCTGATTAAATACTGAGAAATCATAAATCACCAGTTAATTATACAAAGATAAGTAGATAGAGACCCAGAGAAGAGTCTTGCTACTTGTTGCAATAAATAAAATATACATAATATCCTAGTACAGAACTACCATAATAATCTTTCTTGATACCACAGTAGTTTAATTTTATGGTGGCTTTTCACGTGCTAAATAAAAGTATCCAATCAGACAATCTAGCAGTAACAGATAAAGAACAGTTAGTTTGCTACGCAGTTCTGGGGAAGAAAAATATTTCAGACATCAGACACTGGCAGCTTGATTTCTTATTTACAGTAAATAATATAGACACAAATCCATACAAAGAAGAATCTCACTGGAAAAGCCCACTGATACTTATTTTTGGCCCAAAAGGTGAAATTTTAGTGGTCCACCCTGAGAAGTGGACATTTAGCATGACATGAACACCACTCTTCATGTCTGCAGAATTCCAAACATGGTTTACTTTTTAAAACTCAAAATTCATGTGATTAATTCTTAGTGTGGAAAAAATGTTTGAAAATAAGTAGTCTAGAAATGATTAAAAAGGAACAAGAACAGTGTCTTTGCTCATTAGGAAGAAAGCTTACTAAGGTAGAAGTTGTCATTTTACATTTATGCCTGCATACCAAAATACACTCATCAGCACTTATTTTTCTGCTCAGTCAGGTCTTCTGTGAGACTCAGCGGAAAATAAAATTTATTGTGATCTGAATTTGTTATCTGTATCTTAACTACTACAGAATACCAGTAGCACTTTTTCCAAGAACTAAATAAACTTATTTTCTAACCTCAAATTGGAATGACAATTTTCAATGCCAACTTCAAGATAGGTGATAAAGTAATTTTAATATATTTATTTTGATCCAGTCTCAAAATACTTTATAAAATATTAAGCAAATACAAGGATAATAGAAGATCTCATCTGTATTTCTTCCACATAGTTAAACAAGCTATCCTGAATTTTCCTTTACCTGGAAAATACTGAGGATTAACCTTGCATTCACTATGTTAATGCTACTAAAATAATCCTTGTTCAAGTGAATTTAACAAAGAAAGATAGAGCATTCAGCACAGGACTACTAGACAAGAAAACTGAGTTTGCAGCCCTGACTCGAGCACTGATTATTCTTGGTGGACGTGACAAACCAACCCTTGGGACACAAGCACAACCCTAAAAAGAGATGCAATTTCAGAACAAGAGGTTGCATGTGTGGCCACACTGACCGGCACCAGAAGCAAGTACCTCAGTGAAGAACAGTTCTGGTTGAATATTTGCCACTGTGTGCTGCTCTGGTATAGCACATCATTTTGATTCTCAGAGAAGTTACCCACTTCTGAATTTTTGAAGGAATTTCCTCACCTCTTCCCATTTTGCATGCCTAATGTTCTGGGTCAGCAACATTATACACTAGCATAAGATATCCTCTTTCATTAATGCAGACCACTAAAAGCAGCAGTCAATATGAAAATACATTTTAGTGTTTCACAGGAGACATTTGAATCATTGCTCCAGGAGTACTAATAAGTAGCTTTACCACACTTCAATGAATTATTCATAGGTCAGAAAGAATATATTACACACTGCTGATTATATATTCAGACTATGTAACTCTCTTTGTCCACATTACCAGGACACCTTCAGCCAAATGCTGGCTACAGTCATTTTTATTTATAAAAGGAATAAAAACCTCCCTTCACTTTCAGCATTAATTCTGAGCAAATGTCTCCCATCTTCCCTTTTTTCATGCTGTCATGGATCAGTGGAAAGAAAAATGGTATTAAGATAACCAGCCTGAAATGGATTCAGCAGCTCTGCTGACATTTTAATTCCTACAAGTTAGAAAACTTTCTGTTTTATTACATCTCACACTGACAGAGCTTCTGTGACTAGTTTCACCATTCTGCATTGTTGTCTCTCCCTCACCTTTTTTTTTCTGAGGTTTGACAAAGATTGCAAGGAAAGTAATTAAAAAAAAATTAAAGATGATGAATTTATAATGCCAGAAAATTTGACAGAGGAGGAGGCTGGTATATAAAACACAATATTACTTTTTAAACTTGCAAGAAACTGTATAAAAATCCTTTTCTAAAGATACTTTTCAGTTTGATGAAAGAAATATATCATTTACACTAAAGCCAATAAACAAAGATGTTTTACATACCCTATTTTAAACAATAAATAATGTATTTGCTTTTGTAAGTAAACTCCTTACAATATATAATACAAAAATAAGATAAATTGCTGTAAATAAGTCATTTCTCTGACCTTACTCAGATTTGCAGCATTCTCCTGGATGCCAGTCACTGTTCTAATGGAGCTTATGGAGATACTCTCCCCAGGAATAATTATACCTTTAGTATCACAGTCTAGATTCTTCCATTAAAAAAAAAAAGAAAAAAACCTCCTTTCTTCATGAAAATACTGGCTGGTATCAGAATTACCACAGAAGTAACCAGGAATGCCAAAGTAGAAAATCATGCTACTTTTTATACTAAATATACCTCGAATTTATTATTATATGCGCTGATGTGTAAATTCAAGTTTTACACAGTTTTGATGACTGTTACTTAACGACAGATAGAAAGAAAAAACAAGGTAGTGTTTTTCAGCCCCAGAAGCTGCCAAGGTAAGCGGTTACGACAGAGCAAATTTCCTTAGTTTTCTCATGGGTCTGTGTATAGCACAAGGTTACCAGTGAGGCCATTCCACTGTTTCTGATACACTTTTGTCAACATTAGTCTTATTCCCCCAGGTGGGTAAAACTCTTCTGGGCTTAATCCCTCCTATCATTTTAGCATAGGAATACAAATACACTTTCCTTTCAGGTGGATTTAATCTGAAAAACTCTCCTTTTCTTTCATTATGCAGCTCCAATATTACTAATGACATCTAAAATGTTCATTCCTCGGATTACAGCTGCAGCCAACGCATGTAAAATAGCCACTGTTTATTGTTGCACCAGACAATGTCTAAAATCCTGTAAAACAAGGAGACCACACAAACCTTCCCTATCCTAATAGACCTTGGCTAGTGAAAGCAAGTTTTGCAAAACAGAGAATTGGTATTTTCAGCCCTATTGGTTATTGTGCAGTTGCAAACGAACCTCTCCTCCCCTCCAGGGCATTTTTTGAGGAGAAGCTGTAAGTGTCAGACTGCAGTTGTGCTGGGCTCCACTGGTGAGAGGTGAGAAAATCACATTCCCTCCATGGGGAACAGAGGACACGGCCCAGATGCAAGGTGCTCGCCAGGTGCCCATGGGGGCAGGACCAGCGCTGGCTCCAAGTGTGCCTTGAGGTTTGTGCACTTGTTTCCACAAAGCACTGACAGCGTTCAGTGTTCAGGAATTAAGGATTATATCTGTCAACACTGTGCCATGTGTACATATTGCAGTACTTGACATATGCCTGGCATGTGCTGCTCACATAAAACCCACAGATGCCATACAGGCTTATTCAGAGTCAGAAGTTCAAAATGAGAAAAAAAAAGGGTAACATTATTTGTATGATGAAAAGGCTATTATAGTGGGAATTGCCCTTTTAAAGCCAAATACAAAAAAGTTTATTTCATGCAACTTACGTCTGTCTAAAATTAGAATGGGTGCCTAGATGACTTTTTAATCACAGTGATACTTCATGAAAATCAACTCATATTCAAATTGTCTTTTCCTGTGAGATAAAAATTTCTAATATGCCAAAAAATCTGCCATCTTGATAATACTGATCTAAAACAAGGATGAAGCTATATAAGTCTTTGTAAGACATTGCATTTGATGAAAATAGCTACTACTACCCTATCATACCCGAAGTACCAGAACAAGGAAATTAAGGTACACTTTAAAAATATTAATAGAAAGTACAGCTCATTATTGTGAAACTAAAGCATAAGAATTGTGTATTTTTATACAGAAATAACTGTTTTGAGAAAACACAGGAGAAAAGCATATGTCTTTGAAGTGAAAGAACTTCTTAAATTGCATAAAAAGTTTTACATGTCAATTGATTTACACTAATTTTCAACACCTACCAAGTGCATAGCAATTAAATCTACCGAGTTGGATAGTATTTTTCCCGCCTTCCAAAAGGAAATACTGCCTTGATGAACAGAGTGAGTTGGGCTGAAAACTGCTTGAATCCCAGGCTTGAAGGGCACTCACTGATCAGTGGTTTGTGCCCTGCTGGCAACCAGCAATGACAGCCCTGCAGGGGTCAGTTCTGTGGCCATGTCAATCAAAATCTCACCAGTGACCTGGACAAGGACATAAGACTACATGATAACTAGTTCACAGATGACATCAAATTAGGAGGATGACATGGCATGCCAAATGGCAAAGCTTCAACCAGAAGGACACTGCTCAGCTTGAGGACTGGGCCAGGAAACACTTCACGAGGTTCAATGGAAGGGAAAAGGTCTGCTCCTGGAGCAGAAAAATCCCACGTGCTGGGAAGGGGTGTCTGAGCAGCAGCCCTGCCACAAACCAGCAGGCATTTACAAAAGGTGCCAGGCTGCAAAACAGCCAGTGGTGCACTCTCTTTGCAGCATGGGATACTCCATTCTGCACTACATCGGCAGGGGGTGTGGAAAACTCACTATCCCCTCTGACTCAATGCTGTGAAATGTCACAGGTTGACTAAAAATTATAATTCGGATAGAAGCCCTCAGACCTATCCTCTTTAGAAAGAGCACAAAATATGCCATGATGTCTCCCAATGTTAGAGGAAAAATGCACAGATTTTGCACAGAATACAGAGAATTCTACACTACAAGAAATTGCTTTATGGTGCATCTGCTTGAACTCTTTCATTTCTGATATAGATTGCAAATATCTTGTGTTGCATCATTTTCTGTCTTCTCTACTTACTAATTAACTAATTTAACATCCACTAGGCTTAGAAAGTGCCTTTAATAGAAAGATTTAGCATATCACAGATTTTCTAAATTTTAAAAATGTTAGCGTTATTTTCCTTTCAATGAGTGTCAAATACACAATTGTAAAAAACAATTCAGTGATAGCATTTTCCGTGTCCACCAAGTTTCAGTTTGCATTGCAAATAATGGCATTCACAGAGCACCACGAGAGCGCTGTAAAACTAAAGACCTTTCTGTATTTAAATTAAGGATTTGAGGACATGCAGTTCTGTCCCTCAAATGGACTTGCAGTCATACATAAATAATACTTCCTAATATCACGGTGAACTGCACACAAAGACTGGAGCAAAAGATGGACAAATGTTTAATAGAGTTGGTTTTAACAAAAATGACACAGAATAATTAATTGCTATTTTACACACAATGTGCCAATTTGATTCCTAGTGTAATGTCATTAAAGCAAGTAGGATGACATTAACCAAATATTATTTTAAAAACCAACTTTGATATATTTTCATTTTCTTACAATAACAACTGCAGAACTAAAATAAGAATAAATCAGACTAGGTTCAATTAGGAAAGAGAAAGGTAACATTCTTTGAATAACTTAAAGTTTTCTTTGGAAGAAATCCCATTAATCTACACAGGGATTTTTATACCAAATTTTTATAAGAAATTCACGAGCATTCACAATTCATAAAAAGTCTACTTAATATTTTCTGTAGTTTTTTTATAGTTCTTTCTGACAACAGAACTGTGTGACAAAATTGGAACTGATTAGTAGCTAGTTGCCCTAACTGATTAGTAGTTACTTTGCCATACAATCAACAGGGGGAACTAAACTATTAAATAACCAAAGTAATCTCAGTTGTATAGGGACCTGACTATGAAAAAGGAAGAAGCAGGCTGAGAGCTGGGGATGTGTGGTAATGCACTGAGAACTGTTCAAGCAGCTCTGCTGGCAAATCACATACCTATCTAGTAATTTTATTTTTGGTCTCAGGACTGGAATCAATCTTAAATAGAAAAATTTTATGTCATATATGGGCACAAAGGAATACAGAATCTATGCATGAAATCTAACCTATCATCAGTGGTGGGATGTATAATACATGCATAAATGGAAGACTAGATCATACCATATGGAATGTAGTTTTTATCTAATAAATTACTGGTTTTTCTTTTATCAAAATCTGCCCTCCTACTGTTTTATGTTTCAGAGATTTTCAAATAGAAAGTGCCAAGTCTTCTCCCACTTATATTAACTGAGGCTTAGCAACACATAAGAGACTTTGTTTTTAATCAAAAAATACAGAACCACTTTATGAAAAAATGTAAAGTATATTTTTGCACAAAAGCTATTTTGGCAACACAAGTAGAAGTTGTTAGCTACAACACATGGGAGCCTCTGCCATACTCTCAAACATAAATTTAGACAAGAAAAGTGGATGGGGAAAAAACAGAGCCAGGAAAATAAACAGTGTGTGTAGCAGAAAACAGTTGCATTTACAGTACTACCCAGCTTCTGGAGAGAAGCCAGAGACCTTCACATGAAATCTTTCTGTGCTTTTAACACTGGTGCAAAGCTTCAAGGATTTCTAATTGTATAAAAAGTTATGGGAAAATGAGATTCACTGTGAGGTCAATGTCCAGCCAGTACTAAAAATGATGACTGCATCTCAGCATCAGTCATTTAGAATATGAACTTTCTGACTAGCAATTCATATGCATTTACCAAAATTGAAATTCAACCAGCCAGCAGTTTCTTTTCAGTCTGATTATACAGTCAGCATCCCAAAGCTAAAGCATGTACAGTAGATCTCATATCTCTGAAATACGGTTACATGTTTGGTTATCTTTTGATTTCAAATAACGCAGGTCTTCCAGTATTTATATTGTGATAAAATTCTAGAGCTTTAAAAATCTGCCCTTCACACAAGCCTAAGCATAGATATTTTAAAATTACTTACTGTACATCTTCATATTTTGTTAAGGCATGAACAATGGCATATGAATGGGAACAGCTTCCAGAAAAGCATATCTTTTTGACAAAGGCCAGTCCAAGCACATCACACCAAAGGACTAACCTGAAGCCAGAAATAACAGTGTTGTGACCCAAGAGTTTTTAACAAAAATAGTTGAAACAAAATGGATTTTTTTCTCTTTTTCTTCCTCTTTTTTTTTTTTTTTTTAATTTAAGTTGTATTACTCTTAATGTCTGTTTAAAGCACCGGTTGCAGTTTTGCGCTTACCACCCATTCCGAGTGACTTTGGATAACTCATCTGCTTCTTTATTTCTGAATTTTCAGCGTATGAAACTTTAAAAGGTTTCTGTTTCCTTTTTTTTTTTTCTTTTTTTTTAGTTTTAATGGCTGCTGCAAAATTAGAAAGATCCAGAAGTGGTCAGGGGCCTGGTCTAATGCACTTTCAAAAGTCCATTATAAAGATGAATATAAATGCGTATGATATGGTTTTTCCGTAGACCCACAAACCACGCTTAGCTATAAGAAACATATTGTGCATAGTTATTTTTTTTCTTCAGAGTGATATGTTAACTAGGACTACATTCTCAGTTTACCAGAGTACGGGAATGTCTACTTTACTAAAGCCAGGATCCTTTCGCAGTTCCCAGTAGGTTTCATTGGTAACCCAGGCTTCTCTTTGATTAGCGTCAATAACTTTTCTGTAGAAAGGAAAAAAAAAAGAGAGAGAGAAAGAGAGGAAAGAAGTTTTAACCACAGATATTGCTCTTATGCACTATAAAATCAAATTCCACACCTCTCTGATCTAACCCAATATTAAATCAAATTTCATATATCTAAAGGACACAAGTCAGGAATTTAAAGGCAAAATCAACCTCTACCTATATCAAAAGTGGAAGACAGAGAAAACAGCCAAGACTGAAAATCCATTGTCTGATCTGTGTGAGCAGGTCTTAGAGCCACATAAAACCCCTTTGGCCACTATAGATTCTGATTATGTGAAGAGGGTTATCCAATAGATATAGCTGGCAGAACGTAAACCTTTAACCATTTGGTTTTTTGTCTCCTCTGTATTTTGCTTATATTATGCTACAACTGCATCAAGCACGTTCAGTCTTTTCACTTTTGATTCCCCATGCTAAACATGAGGCTACTCAGCATGACCATTCCTTGTTTCAGAAGAATGCTTATTAAAAAACAGCCAACAAAAAACACTTCCATTCAAAAATAAATACATTTTTAGTGTATACATATACATTTATATATACATGTTATAGATATATATATGTATGATGTTGTTGCTCAGGCCACACGGTATTACTTGTCTATGCAATTACTTAAAAAAAGCCCCTAGTTAAATCTTAGATCCTAATATTATACTTCTAATTCCATTTCAGTAGGAAGGCTTGTATAGCTGAGGCTCATTATGAGAAAAGTGATCATTCAATTATGAAGCTTAACTGTGTAAATACTGCTTCAGAGAAGCAGGTATCAGGTATCTAATTATCTTTCTTAAAACTGCAACTTTCCACACTTTCATGATTATTAGTCTGTGCTGGTGGTAGTTCTTGTAGTACTTCATCCAGTTGTAGTATAGAAAATAGAGACTTACTACTCAAAAGAATAGACTCACTTAAAAAATTTGGGTACATATTCAATGCCGTTTTCTTCCATGTACCGCCTCCGAGCTCTCTGGAGTTCCTCTATTCTTTGTTTCTCAGATGCTGCTGCTTCTATATTTCCTTCCTCCAGAAGCCTGTGGGAATAACAGCAGGCCCTATAGCAATCACACAGTATCTGGCCCAAGGGATTTCCCAGCACCGATCCTCACAAAAGACAAGCAGAAGCCATGGGTGCTGTCGGTGGTGTACTTTCAGATTCAGGCTGAGATGTGACTCCCCAGCTACGGGTACCTGACCTATAGCCTAAGGCACACAATTTGTTCAGTAACTTCAGCGTATCACGAACACTGAAGAACTATGAACAGAGAATTTGGAGGGAATTAGTGTTGCTTCCATTCATGGCAGAAGTGCATAACATTTCAGAGCCTGTTTCTCAGTTTCTTGTGAGCAATCTGCCCCAAGGTTGCACTACAGCTCTACTGCATTAACAAGAAGCTTTCTAATTTCCCTCAGCTGCATTAAGCAGAAATTTGAGTGCAATATTGACTATCTTCTCTACTAGTGGAATCCTCCACAGCTTAATTCAGACTGCAGTGAAGATACAGACAAAATTCAACACTCAGCCAAACTCAGCCTTGAACCCACCAAATATTAAGTGTATAAATAAGCATTCTTGCCTTTGATCTGGCCTGAATCGTGCATCTGTTGCAGGAAGAAGATCTTTCAGTAAAGGATCTAATTCATTGAGCTCAATAGCAAACCTTGTGAAGCCATAGTAACGCTCATAATTGGTTGGCATGGAGCCTGAATACATAAGAGAAAGGAAAAAGCTTTTTAAGCTATTACTCTAAGTAGGCAAGAGATTCCTTTATTTACAAACTTTTAACAGAAAAATAATTAACATATTTTACTCATACAATTAAAAAGCATCAAAAGCTATTTTCTAGGTGAAATAAAATTCACTAAATATTAATTTCAACTGCTTATCCTGCAGATATTGTAATTGCATGTTAACAGATTCAAAACCTTTATGCTTTTCCTTCTATTTTAAATAAACGCTAATGTTTTGAAGATTTTCAAGTTAAAAACAGTTTCTTGTTCCCCAGAAAGTGGGCTTATCAAATGGCTGTCTAAAACCTAACCTTAACTGATATTTAGAGTTCATTTTGGAACTTAACACACACTCACAGACTGATTCAGCACTATGAGGAGTCAGAACAGACATCGCAGAGAGCAGGGTGCAAAGTAGGGTTCAAAACAGCAAAAACACAAAGTAGGATTTGAAATTCTAAGAACAGTAATTCCTGGATAATGCACAAATGAAAGATACAGGTGCAAAGAACGACTAATTCGACCTCAGGCCTCTAAGCAAGCAGGAAGTTGAAATTAGATCCTGAAGGTCCCAGGTGTTCACTGTCTCTGAAGACCAATCCTTTAGGCTAATAAAGCATTAAAACAACAAACTCAATAAACCCCTATTTGTTGAATCCAGAAGACATTCTCTGTAAGAAGGCAGACAGACCAGCCCAGATGCCCAATTTTTTTCTTAATTTTATTCTTCTGTTGACCCCAAGACACCAGCACATTTGGCCAGGAATCAGACTGAGATGTAACAGATTATGCCCTATAAGAACACTTCCATTTACCATTATTATAAAGTCATGTAAATTCTTGTTTATTTGTCTAGCCAGGAATTTTAATTTCTTAGTAGCATTTTGTGTATTTAAAATGAAGGCTAAAACAGCTTCATACAGTTTAGGCTTACTCTACAAACACCTTCCAGAGTTTATTACAAGCTTCTTACCTGGCCTCCATATGCATTTGGCTGAAGGTGCAACCCCACAATAGAGGCCTTCATGCCACTTTCCGAAAAGGCGGTGAACCACCTTCCCTTCTTGATCTATCACAACACCCTGGACCTCATTTACATTTGAATTCCAGTAGTTCACCTGCAAGTTTAACCAAGAATTACTAGCTCACATTGCTTTTCCAACAACCCATTGTACCAACACACATCATGAATGAATCTTGGCATGTGGTGCTGACTGTCCAAATTCTGTGTTGGAACAGCTCACCTGGAACCAAAAATACCAAAATTTGAAAATCATGTGGTCCTAACACTAACTGATTTAGTATAGGAGAAACTCTGCATAATTTGCTATGTGCTTTACTTGCTATGTGCTTTGATACATAAAAATATCCAAATAATCTGCACATCTGGGAACTACATCATCATTCATTAACCCAAATCCCACACAATTCTGCAAAAATGACCCTTTGCCAGTCAGAGTCAGCTAACACTCCTCTTCCTTTATGAGGAAGTACTGAATATACCTGTACTTGTATGGGAATCCTTTGATGGGTGCTGAACACTACAGCAGGGAAGACATTCAGCCAGTATTACTTGTCATTCGTTTCTTTCTGCTTCTCTTCTGTGTTTTGCTTTTCTTAAGACACATTTAGCTCTTACACCTTCATCCAAGAGCCAGTTGCCCGTTCTCAGATTATCCACCAAAACACAAATTTCAGATTTATGTTGACACCCCATTGCTAAAATTGCAATGGTATTGATGTCTTTTGTTGCAATATGAAGACGAACTTATTTTTAGGGAAAATACTTGATAGTAACATAGCTATACAGAGTTCTATTTTTATATATGATCCTTGCCTGGATATTAAAATCCTATGAATGAAAGCAGCATTGTGTAATCTAAAGAGATAAACTATTGACTTACAAATTCTAGTAAAGGGAGAAGTAGAATGGCATGGTAGTGTACAGTGACTTTGTGTTTTCCTTGTGGTAATATAAAAAAAATTGACATTTCATTTTTAATCAAGAAACAGTACAGCACACAGCTATACAGCAATGGAACACACTGATATCAAATGTTCAGTGGAATAGAATCATACTACTTGACATAGCCTTCTCATTTGACAATTTACATTTTATGAATACTAATAAAAAAAAGATAAAATGTGGAATGTGGACTTCAGGAATAGTGAAGAAATAGCTTGATGTATCCTTAAATTACGCAGTTATATGAATATAAGATACGTATTAGCACCCATATATTACCTTGACAAAAGTGAGTTTACAAATACAAACACTGCTTTTTGTGTTTCTGATAGTGATCTCTCCGTAGTGTTCTATCCATCTCCTTCCACTAAGAATATTATGTATGCAAGTAGTGACTTTGTTCCAGACATAGTAATCTCCATACCTAAGAACAGAATAAAAAGTAGTCGGTAACATCTATTAATCATCATCATTAGTGACAAAAAACTAAAACATTGCTCCTTTATTGAAAAAAACAAACCATATTGCCCAAAACATCCGCACAGATGACAAAGTCCTGCATCTGGGTACATTACTAATCCTCCTTAGAGAAGCTCACCTAAGCTCCAGTGCACAGAAGTACAGAAAGGTACTATAAACCACAAATAAACACATTATGAACCACTGAAGCCCTGCGTGGCATATTCACTGCCCTTAGAGCATAAAGTGCTTTGGCCACAATTCCTGTAGGGGCAGGACAGTGACCCACAGATCAACATAAGGGTGAATTGAGGCTATAAGCAGTAAATGTAATTAAATCACAAATAGAACAAAATAAATATCAAAAGGAGATCGAGGAAAGGAAGTAGGAAGCCAGGAGCACACGGGCACATCATCCCTTTCTCTCTCTAACAACTATCCAGTAAGACCATCTCTAATGTCAAACAAGAGAATAAAACCAGGGAATTATATTGTGCAAAGCACATTCTCCTTTATTAAGCTCTCTTATCAATTAGAGCTTAGTGGAAAGCAGAAGACAAAGCTGCTCCAGAGTGCATTTATGTCAATTTCATGAGATGGATAAAGAGGTGGAGTGATGCTACACTGTTAGGGGCAGAAAGAAAGGCCAGCTGCAATGTACAGGAGCAAGAACACCACTGCAAAAACAGAAGACATGTTTAAAGTATCCACTCCTTGCATATTCTTAGAATTTACAAGCTGCAACTAGTCTTACTGGTGGGTGAAGCTACTGCTTCTCACTACTCTGCCAACATCTGAAGAACATATTTTGGTTTACCCACATTTTGAAAAAAGGCCTTTCATGTTCTGGTTGTTCTGAGGGAACACTCAGCGGCATTGAGAGCCTTAGAACAGCACCAGCTGCTGACAGTCCTGCATCGCAGCCTTGTTCTGAATGGCTCATCACCACTTTTGGACATTTAAAACATGGGTTCTCTCTCCCGAAACATTTCTATCCCACTCTCTCCATCACTTTCTAGAGAGTTTGTACATTTTTCCCCCAAACACAAAAATGGATCTTCAGGCTCAAAAAAGCTCCAGTAACCGCACCTGAACACTCAGGAGAGATTAGAGCTAGGCACCAACTCTCACCAGTAAAATCCACGTGATGTCTGCATACACTTCCCCCAACCCATTCACAAGGCAGCACAGACTAGAGTGCGCCAAAGACTGAAAACAAAAGGAGAGAGGACAGTAGCTTACTTTGGAAGAGTCACATTCAAGGTTCCAACTGGCAGAATTTCCATTGATTTCCCCCAGAATTTGTTTTTCCACCTGATATCTGAATATAATAATGAAATATTTAAAAAACGGAAATGACCATGGCCTCCCTCTTGCAGTGATCCGTGTGGCACAAGACCATCTGTGTCAGACTACCCAATTCAAAACAGGGCAGTAGATAGCATGAATTTGCCATGAAAACACTAATTGAAAAAATACTAGAAAATTACATTAGGTCAGAAAAACTAAATGTAAGTTTAATTAAGAATCGTGTCTGTGCTGCATGATTGTCAAATATCTTGTGCAAATATTCAATACAAATTAAAGGCGCATGCCAGTAGATACAAGGAAAGAAAGAGTTATTTTTTCAACTGTAAAAATAACTGCTTGTGTTTGTAAAACAGTAATTTTATTGGTAAAAACCTTATAAACAGAAGAGTATAAACAGACTGCTAGTGACAGGGGAAGCTGTAACATGTCTGTTCACTCTGAAGAATAAGAATTTGGAGTCAAATAAATCAGATCATCAGTTTATGTCACTTCAAAATAATAACTATAGAAATTCTGAGTAAGTTCCAAATGCAAAGCTCAGTTTGTACAAAGTTTTCCCTTGACAATAAAAAAGAAGTTATGCTTTAGAATTAGAAAGTATACCTTGCCAAAACACAAAGTTTTTCGATTCACAGTGACAGGCTGAAATGGGAGGATGGTGGCTAACCTGAAAAAAAGTTCGGTTGAGTTAAAAACATTTAATTTTCATTCCTAAGACAGTACAATTGCTATTGCAATATGAAAATACTAAATAGCCCACATAGCTATGAAAACAGATACAACTTAAGTGGTTGTACTTAAAACACTGTACTTAAAACAGTTCCTTGTGATTACTATAAAAATCTATTCCTTCTAGCATGAAGGAATGAAGTCCACTCATATTAACAGTATTTATTTACTCCGAAGAAAGCAAACAATTCTAACTAGAAAGAAAAAATGGAATTATTCTATAAAATGAAGAACCAAAAACATAAATCTAAATAGGAGTATCTATCTAGAAACAAGCTTTACCTGCTCTGAGAAAAATCGAAATCCTTTGTCTTCTCTAATACATTCGTAAGTTTCACCAAGCACTGGGTTAAATGGCTTGCTTCCTGCTCTAAAGTATGTAGAGGCATAGCCTGATGCTGCAAAGGCAGCTATGAGAACCTGCGAAAATACAGACCAGAACATGAAAATAGGCAGACATTCTTGTGTATGTGCCATCACTGTGTGGTACCACACAACTCACTCTGCTCAGAGTGAAAACTGGATTAATGAAGCATGCCTAAGAGTGAAGCCATGCATCCCAGCCAGAACCAGTATAAACTTCATTTCTTCTGTTGATATAATTTCTTTTTCTCCATGGCCTCATTCAGTCTTTCAACAGTCCCTTAAAATGACAATCTGCACATGACAGTTTGTCTGCCTTTGACCAGGCTTACCATTAGTGACCTAAAACAGACCCAGCTCTAGTCCTTCTTCCTGTGAATAAATATTATGTGATAACTTCTAATTACAAGATCACACACCATTTTCCTATGAGAACTATTGTATTTAGTGCCAAACATAAACAGCTCTCACTTGGGATGCCCTTAACGCAGAGTTATCTCCAGATCTTCCACACATGTGCAGCCTCAACAGCCCCCTTGTCTGTATTTACAACCACAATTTAATAATCTCTAAGCCAGGCTTAACTGGGAGTAATAAATTAAGTGACATGCCATGGTTATTTAGTTTACAGGTCCTATTTGCAGAGTTTAAAAAAAAAACACATCAGCCAGTCAGAAGTCCAAACAAAACTTCAGAAAAACAGGGATAAAAATGAGTCAGCTATTGGCAATATGCTACCAGTGGGGCAAACCTTAACCAGGTTCCCTTCTCCTCCCGCTAGTGAGGACACAGCCCTCACATGAGATTTTACATGCTTTGTTTTCTTCCCACTGTGTAATAGGTGCTCCATTCTCTATTCATTTTTTGTTATTCAGAAATGCAGCATCAGCAAAATTAACACTGTCTTCACAGGATTTTCTTCAACAATAAAACCTTCATTCTTCTAAAACTGCTTTCAGATTAATTTCAAATTCCTTTTCAATTTAACTATAAGACACTGCAGAGAAGCGAAGGAGCTTACTATCCTTATGATATAGAGAGCAATGTGAAGTAAAAAGATTTCCACTGCTTTTGGATGCTTATTGAAGAGAGCAAAGTCCTGATCTTTCAGAGAACAGTAAACACGCAGTAACATATTCACAGCATTGATGCCACAAGCTTTGGGCACTCAGCTCTCTTCCAAGTAGTCCCACATGCCTCAGCTCAGGCGTGCAGTTTGCATTGTTAAGGTGCTTTTTAAAAGTTTGGCTTGTATTCCCAAGTACTGCAGTAGAGAAGATCTGTAGCAGAGAAGGGGATTGAATCCACGTGTCCAAGGAAGCTTTCAGTTGCACCATGGCTTTTTCTTCCTGAATTCTCCTTACTACTTCGACACTGACCTTCCAAACTTTTCAGCAAAGGTGGCAATCAGCCTGCTTCACTCATTACACTCCTGCCCACTCCTTACAGAATCTCTCTCCTTTTTTGAGGGATAGAATCACAGAATATTCTGAGTTGGAAGGGACCCACTAGGATCATCTCCTGAGTCTTGTAAGAAAACAGAATGTGATGATGAATAATTCAATTCCCTTTTGCAAGACAGGTTCAACTTCTTCAGTATTTAGGACTCCTCACTCTCCTGCAGGCCTTGTGAACATGGCAGTTCAGGGACTTGAGTGTGCGACTGCATGACAGCCAAAGGCAACCTCTCTTCTCCCAGTCATCCACAGTGCTGCCAACTCATACCAGGGAACAGCAGATACGTTCAGCAACAACACTGCCAACTTTCCCTTACAGCCTTTCCCTGAGTCTTCTGAGAGAAAGGAGACATGACAGATCAAAGCACCCTGAGAGCTGAGCACAGGCTGCTGGCTGTCAGTTAAAAACCCAAAACATACTTACAGGGGAGCTGAAGACAGGCTGCCATGGCAAACTTTGTTTTGGTGTTTTGAAACTTCTCTATTAGAAATTGCCTGGGAGAACATCTTATTCACACCTATATTGATCATAAGCCAGCCCCAGACTTGATTAACTCTTGAAGGCTGCTGGACTCGATCACTGAAAACCAGGAAAGGATGCTGCAAAGTTAAAAACTGCCAATGCCTACATCTACAGTCATAGAGAGTGAGATCAGTCTTAAATAAATGAGTTACAACTGCAGGACTTGGTTTTAGGTCAATAAGAGTCCCTCAGCCTTGTTCAGATCAAACCTACCACCTGTAACTGTTCACAACACTTTTCTGACCCAGCAGGTGACCAGGAGGAGAAAGAGAAGACCCTGCATAGACCCCACTCAACAGCTCCCTTTTTAATACAGACAGAAGTGCTACACTAAATGTATTACCATGCGTTCATAAGGATCATCTGTTTCAGCAGCCTTGTCCAAGAGTTCACTGTATTCCAGCTCTTCACAAAGATGTTGCAAGGTATTCAGAGGTTCATTTAGCTCAACTGGCATGGATACTTTGGAAAGATCTTTGCCAATGTTATTTCTCAAAATATTCCACAGATTGATGTTACTGGTGTCAGGGCTGGGAGCTGGGAGACAAGTTCTCCGTCCATTTCTGAATGCGCCTCCTGTTAGCTCACCATTAAGAACTGGGAAGGGAAAAAAATATTATCATAAGAAAGCACCAGATGAAGAAAAACAGAGCTCTCCATTCAACTAAATCACTACCAGAACAAGCAAGCCCAACTTCACTGTTTTCAGCTGAGTTGGTCTTGTATTGACATGCAGTAATTCTGGTACATGAACATAAGCAACGTAATTTCCCAAAGTTTGAAACACAGTATACTTTGCCGAGAAATGTTGTCTGCAACACTGGTGTTGTCCTCAGATATATTGTCACTCACATCACTGATATAAGATTCATCATCAGAAGCCTAAAACATAAATAAAATACTCATTAACTCAAATACATATAAAATATACTAGTAAAATAGACAAAAATAGTTAACTGAGACACAAATATCCAAAGAAACAATCTGTATCCAATTAGAACTATTAACTAAACCAACTCGGTGTTTCAATCAGTCCATAGTGCCAAAGTACCAGAACTGTCAAAACAAATGATAACATTGTCCTCACATTTCTGAATTCCTTATTATCCAAATACAGACATGAGATCTGCAAAAGGTGGCTTCAAGTAAGATCAGGGATGAACAAAAAATTGATAACATGATGCGATAGGGATGGGAGGTGAGAAGAGATAGTCAGATTTGTGCTTTTTATAAAGAACAATAAAACAATAAAATACAACTTGTGTTTCAGCAAACAAATTACATAAACATCATTTTGCAAAACACGAATCTCATCAGGTAAAAAGACTATTTTTAAGAAGTGTTTTACACAACTCGTTTTTCCAGAAATATTACTTTTTTGTCTATTTCTCTCATTACAGAGAATAACTTTATACACATATATATTAGAAGACTTTTTAGAAGAATATTTTAAGATCTAAATTTAATTGACTGCACAGTCAGATGCAACTGTCTATGTTATCCTTAGGTGGAACTGCCATAGCCTAGAAAGAACATGTACTGAACGTAAGTTACTGACACAACTAACTTTCAACTTGGTTTCACACTCCAGGGAACTCCTACACCTCTTTCTGTGGTAGTCTCAGGTTTGTTTATCTACACTTCATACATTCTGACACCTTTTTATTCTAATTAGCATTACTAAAAAAAAGATTCACTAGTGGTAGCACTACCTAACTCTGTCCAGCAGCACAGCTGCCACATGCTGTCATAGCCTACCTCGTTTTCTGACGAGCTGGCAGATAGAAGCACTTCCTGTGCATCAAAGAACTCTGAAACTGATTCAGACATAGAAAGCCTGCTTTCATTAGAAACTTGCTGAGACAGTGGCAAACTGACATGAATTTGTTCACCCGTCTGTAAATAAAGCACAGAATAATAAAAGTATTATTTCTAATAATAAAGAAATATGCGTAGAATGGATAAATCACCCAAATAAGTTTTCTATGCCAAATAAAAGCACAGAGAGTAAAGACAGCATTTTAGTACGACTTCGTGTGTACCTAACAGGTGAGACCAAGGATTACAAAATAAAGTGCATTTTGAACAGTGAGATCCATGTCTTCATTTGAGGCCTGCCCAGCATCTACTGCCAATTTTTAGCAGCATGAAATTGCAGATCTAGTTCTCTATGCAGAGAAATGATTTTGTGGACAATAGCTGGGTTGTGTCAGACAAGTTCAACCATGAATTTCAGATGAAATGACATCTGGTAATAACAAATTACGTAACTGGGAGCTAGCTTTGATACAACTAAAATTTAATTATAAACATTTATAAGGTCAGGCAGTTAAAAGTTACTTTCCAAATAAATGACCTTGTGAACCAGTTTAGTACCAATGTTTGAAATGTTAGAATATTTAGGAGGATAGCTATAATATATATTTTTATGGGCTTTTATTCTATGTTTATACCCCAAATCTCATTTGAATTATGCCATTAACACTGACTCAATACTACTAAAGGGAATGAACTCTCTACAGTTTATTATAAAGAAATGTAACAGCAAAGTCAAGGATTCAAAACAGTGCTATGTGCATGTCAGTAGTGCAGCAAGCTAAAATAGTGAAACATACCCTCCTCTTCCTGCTAGTGATGGGAGGAACACCAGATTTCAACATTACCCTGCAGGCTATCACATTATGAAAAATTAAGATTCTCTGCCTGTACCATTTTACCACAGGATCTGTTTCTGTGGAGGGAAATAGGTTTCTGACTTAATCCCTTAATTTATACAGCATGTTGTTCCTGGGAGATAATGCAGATGAAACTACTGAAGCCCTTCTAAACATGGTTAACTCTTCAGACTGCAGCACAATCCCCATTAATCTTATTCCAGAACTCCTGCATATGGTTTTGTTGACATCTTAATCCTGTAGAATTATTCTATACAGTTACCTCAAAATGCACTAACAAAACATCCCAAAAAAGCATAAACAAGCCAAGAGGTCAAAACCCATTCCTTTTTCATTAGGACTTATAAGATTGCAGATGGATTGTGATGCTTGATGAATTATAATGAAAAAAGAAGCTCATTTTACTGTAATCTTTACAGGAAGTGATTAAAATGTTGAGGTTTCGTGTAAACTGGAGGGACTTGGAAAAATACACATGCTCCTACCTGAAAAAGACCCTCACACAGGCATTATCTACACATGGCAAGATTATAGATGTATATGAAACAAGCAAGATAAGTGAATGAGAGATCTGGAAATTTCTTTGAAAAACTTCTTCACTCAGGCACACTTCTACCAAGACCGTGATGAACAAATGAAAAAGCAACAGCTAACCAGCAAAAATACAGAACAGAAGAGATGGCCATTGACTACAACTTCGCTGCAGATTGCTGTGCTGTGGCACCACTCCACTTCTATCTTCTGTTGCTAGCCTCCAACAAGCTGGATTCTTGGAAAAATTGTTTGGGCATTTCCAAAAAGCAAATAAACAAAAACAATTTTACCTTTCTCGCTTGTTGGAAGAAATAATTAGGAGACAAGACTGTGTTAACTGAAATGACATATGCATAGAAAAAAATAGTGGAAATGACAAATCAAAAACATTTTTGTAAAATGCAAGCAGAATGGTTGCCAAAGTGACCATAATAATTGTAATATATTACAGTCCACAAATTCAGATTTGTCACAAGGGAAACTCACTGTTATCAATACAAGTGTCCATTAATCTGTTGACTAAGGAAAGCAAAACAAGAAAGACTAGGTGTTGCAAAAATATTAGTGCAGGGCTTGGTTCATAGCCTGAACCTTTTGATTTTAACATTACCACTCAAGATACTAAATGTGAGGCCCTTTAGGCCCTTGCAAAATCAGGCCATTAAATACTAAATCATTCTGTTGATTTGGCAAGAAACTAAGATACAGAATTGGTTAGCTACTGTGTGATACATTCAAATACAGTAAAACCTCACTAATTCCCACAGCCAACAATATTCCAAAACTGGAGTCCTTCTCTGTTCCTCTAAAGAGACCAAGCTGAGTTCTTTCATGTCTGACATATAGAAAACAAAAGATCAAAGTTTTATTGTATGTAAGGAAATATAACCTGACTTTTTCTATGAACGAACATTTGCCAATCTGAAAAATTCAAAAATTTGTCAGGTGTGTTTCAGATATTTAGTGAGAATTAGCAAGGTTTGTTTGTACTCTAAATCCATTAAAGGCCAAAGTCTTACCTCATCAGGACTAGGGATAATATTTACACTGACAACCTGATCACAAATAACAGATTCTGAATGTATTCTGTTCAAGCGACTCCTTAGTTCAGCATTCTGGTTGAGAGCCTTAAAATAAAAATTGCACATTTCATTTAAAATTAAAATGTAAACATTTCACCAAAAAAAGGAAAAAAAAGGAAAAGAAAAAAAAGCTTCTTTCCAGCAATTTCCTAAAAAAAAATCACAGAACCTCCTTTCTTCCATTCATAGGGAGATACCTATTTTGAGATCCTCTCTAACATGATCTCATCTTCGGTTACTTTGCCTTCACTGATTTTTAGGAGACTGGGGGGACAGATGTTCTCCCACAATGTAACATTGGCATTCTACCTCAGTTCTTCAGAGAGCTCTTTGGCAGGTGTACTGGTGGGTTATGTACATTATGGAAATGGGGAGTGAATGCAGCAGGAAAGAGTGACACTGCAGAACGATAAATGGGAACTACCCACAAAATGCCCAAGAGGCAATTCTTGGTTTACAACTATACAGCCCCTTCTGAGTCAAGGTTATCAGCACTCAGAGGCTGCAAACAGAGATTGCTTCATTTCCAGTAAAACCAACAGAATTGCTAGTATCATTGTCTGCCCACCCAGATCAATTTCACAGATTTGCCTTTGTACTTATTTCTAACTACTGATCCACTATAGTATCACAAATACCAACAGAATTCAACTGATGTCTAGTATCTGCTGATTTTTCTCCTATTTTAAAGTCCAATCTAGATTATAAATTTGGGTGCATACATTATTATCTGTTATTTGGTAAGACTTGCGTGCCAGATTCTGAAATCCAGAAGTATAATATGCTGCATACCTAGAAAATGGCTCACTTAACCTTAATATATTCCCAGCACTGAGGATTATAGAAAAAAACAGAGAGACATATTGTTTTAGTAGAAAAGGATTGTTACAATGGAGTAAGAACCTTCTTCTGTCTCCCCCTAGTGCGGATTCAGGAATAGATTGCATGAACGTACTGAAACAAAGACCAAAGGAAAATAGGTAAGTTTAAACTGTCACCAAATAGTTTAAATTACCTAATTTTGCTTTGTTCTGAAATGGTCTGGGCACTTTCATAGTTGACATCCCTCAGAAAGGGAAGGTAATGACTAACAGCAGCCTGACAGTAGCTTCTTCAGTGGCTCAAACCTGGTCATGAGACTGGACAAACCAAGTCACAGTCAATTTTCCACTTACTCTTCATTGAGACAGTGAACTAATGTGCAACAGTGACTTTTAAACTAACGTTGGAGGCCAGGACCAAGAAAAAAAGTGACTCCCTGTTTCATGCAAGTTGCTAATAAACATCCACAGATCTTAGAAAAATTTGTGTCAATAACCAGAAATGTTTACCCTTATCTCTTGCCCCTAATCCTTATTTATCACAATGCACAGAAATCAATCTGCATAACATTATATGCATCTGTATCTATAGAAAGGTTTGTCTTTAAACCTCTACTCATACTTCTTGCAGATGCAGTCCTCCACACCAATCCAGCAAATGCTTTCATGCTTCCTTGACAATGAATTTTAAAAATTGAGTTATTTTGCAACCTGAGGACTTATTGTTGCTTTTTTCTTCTTCCCCACTAAAGCAAGTTACAATTTTTCCTTTAGCTTAAGTGAGAGAGGTGCTGGAGAGTAACAGGTGTGCATCTGGAAATCCAGTTTACCAGTGACTATATTACAACCCAGGACTCCTTTTGCATTTAGAGACAGACATATAAAACAAATCTGACAATATACAGTCAAAATTTAAAACTTAATTAAAAAACCAAGAATATTTCCTTGGCTGTGCTGGAATAATTCCAAGAAAGACATCTAGCATTTGTATAAAAACATTTGATCCTTTTTCTTTACTTTGGAAAACTGTAACAGATACATGCTTACACAAATTATATCCTTCACCTCCACATGCACTGAGGTTACATCTACACCATAACAGAATATGCCATAGTTCTGGTTGAGAACTTGGCTTTTTATTGACTCCTTTTACTTCAGGAAATGGCCAAAACACAACAGAAATAGTGCATTGGGCAAGCTAGATGTGCTTGAAATCAGATCAAGAACATACCTGAGAGAGGGACTGTCTGAGGTGAGCTATTTGAGCATTGTGGCCTGTAAGATCCTGCTCTGAAACAATCTGCTTAAGCTTCTCCTTCTCTATAGCTATGCTGTTAAAGGCAGACTTCAAAAGAGAATGCACTAAGCAAAAAGAAAAAAAATAAAACAGGTGTTTTCTTGGCTGCAGAAATCACATTGACATCTATTACAATACTTCAGCAATAAAGACAGAGAGTGAGACTTCCATCCCACAGTCATGGGCATTTGAAACAAGGGTCTGAACTTCAAGTAATCCATGCCAAATTAAGCACAAACGCTTACAGCTTGCGATTGTGATGTGCGCACTCTATGTTCACACATACGTCATCTCAGCATATTCTTGGTGCTGAACATATGGAAAGGTGCATATTTGGAAAAGCTGTGTCCAATGTGTGTTATTTCCTTTCTGGTTTTTATTTGTACTTCTCAGAGTAACAGAAACATCAGTTCTGCTACGACTTAATATTGTACTAATAAAGAGGATTACTTGGTCTTTAACCAGGTTTTTGAACTTTTTTAAGATGTCAGTCTCACATTTTTTTCTATGCTTATTATATAACAGCAAACTGATAACAAAACCTTTTTAAAATGGTATTTTTCAGTTTGTAGAACCATTCACTTCCTGGCAATAAAACTGCATTTCTGAAGTACATTCCTGTAATAAGCTCTTTTTCCATTGATTCCACTGACATAGAAAATATTGAACAAAAATTAATTCATAGCATTATGTGTAGCAGCTACATTCTGAATCATTTTGGGGGAGAAACAATGCATTTTGTTGTTTTTTGAGGAAAAAAAATGTTTTCCAATTTAGTCACATTATTGTAAGTGCACTGAATGCAGAAAGTAGTTCAGAAGACTTGGAAAACAATTTCAGAGTTTACCTATCTCTACATTTATGATATGCATGGAAAATATAAGAAAGGTAATACATGTTGCCCTTATGTAAGCCACCTGAACAGCTAGTAACTCTTGTACAGTATCATCTAATGCAAATTAAAGCCGTGGCCATAACTAAGTGAAGGTAATAAAGAAACACAGCAGAGAAGCACATTACAGGAAAGGCTTGGCATCCCCAGCTACCTTTTTGTGCCATCAAGCAGAACTCTTCTTGAAGCTTCATGTACTCAGTAGAGCACTCCAGAGGGTCTGTTACATGGCTTGGGGGAGCCTGAAACTCAATGTCTGCACAAAGGTTGGGGTTGGATGAATGCAATCGAACGGGTGACATCGTAGCACTGAAAGGGACCTACAGCGAGAAACAGAGAAGAAATGTTGTATAAGGTGTAACCAAACTTTTGACTCTGTTGAAGCAAAATATAAATTTCTTCTGAAAAGACTTAGTTCACAATGGGAAGAACACAGTAAGAGTGAATATGTAATAACTTCTTGCTCTCCTAAATCTCAACACAGCTGATGCAGACTTCTCTTGGTTTTTTTCACTGAAACAGAAACCACAAGGCCTAAATACACAGCTAACAGCTAGTGATGGAGTATTTAAACTCTAACATTCACAAAAAATGGATGATTTCCTAATGCTTAGAAGATTACTGGAAAATTGAACCATGAGACATGCTCCTTTATATTTGGACATTTGGGAGTAATTGTAGATGAGTCTGTTGTTGCAATACCAACATTTGAAGTATGCAAGTTCCTCCACAGATCTAGAAATAGGATATACTATTATCAAATATATCACTGAAGTTTTTCAAAACTACTCATAAATCTTTAGTTGAAACTCATTGTACTGGCAACTATGAAGAGGGAAGAAGCATACAGTCTTTCTGTTTTCTTTTTAACTAAACAAATAACAATAACAACAAAATAAAATCAAAATTCCACCTGATTTTCATTTAAAATACATGAACCATAAATAAATGCAGAGAGATACAGTTTAGTAAGATGGAGCAAAGAATTTATTTATTATCTTTCCACTTCTCTTTCTCCTCTACTTTTCAGGTACAGTAATAAAAGTACATGCAAGTCTTTCTAAGTTATATATACACACGTATCATGTACTGAGCAGTTACCTATATGCTACATATGCACTATATGGCTACCACTGCTATATATGTGAAGCACGTGTGAGCATATGTTGTATTTTACTTTCATGTTACCATTTACACATATGAAAATCAGGCCAAGAACACAATTTTCAAATGTAAATGCAACAAAAAGGCATGCAGAACTACATTTTGTTACTTACATATTAAGCACTGTTTAACGTATCAAGCACTGTTTAGCACATTAAATCTAATTAATTTCATTAGATTGATCAAATGTGTAAATCAAGAATTTTCACACTGCAGCCCAATGTAATTATTCAAATATGAAAAATGGGGCCAAAATATAAAATGTCTCTTCCAAGGCATGATAAAGAGCAGCAGACAACATAAAAAGTCATATTACTAAGAATTTTTATCAACATATTAGTTCTATACTGCCATCAGTGGTTGAACTTGGTACCTTGTTATTTGATTAGATCAGGGAATGGTTTTATCAATCCCTTCCTGTAAAAGCAGACATCAATACACATTTTAGGTTTAGGTTCTGATTCTCCAATGAAACCCTCAAAATCCTGTTGGATCTATTAATCATTCCACTCATGAGCATACTCTGTGAAATACATTTTCCACTTTGTTCTTTCTTGATTTCCAGATACATATGCCACATTAAATAATAACTCTATAGCACCTATCTAATATAAGCTTTATTCCTGCTCTCATGTACTTTGACTTCCAGTTATATCAACAAAGTAGGTATTTTTTTATTGGACCTCGTTTTAGCCTCATATCAAGAAGAATTCATTAACAGAGGATGAGGAATAAATTCCTTCTATTCGTACTGGCTATTTAACCCTTTATCTTCTTCACAAATACCAGAATGCCTCTCTCAAGAGCCCAGCAAAATTAGGTTAATAGACTACTGTGGTTAAATGTAGGTTAATTTCAAATTTCCTTTCCAAAACCTTTCCCCTTCTTAAATGGGAGAGCATGTTTTCAGAACTTCCTGGGAGCGCCACAAAGGTTCAACTGCTCCAGGTGGCTCCAGGAGGGCAGAATAGGTATCTATACTGTACCTGTGTGTGTGGAGCACATACCCAACCTTCCAGACCATCCAGAAGGCAGGAAAGAAGCTGATACCAGCTATCATGCCAGCACCTGAGGGAGAGTTCCCCCAGCCCCACATGCCTGTGATGATGGGGAAGGTTCCCCAGACCTACACGGACTGGCAGAGCTGCAGGCAGGCTGCCCACACATGCAGGGGGGGGCTCTGTGTCACTCTGTGATGAATCAAGCTGAAGAGACCTGCTTTAGATACATCATTTCTGCCTCAGACCTCAGCTGGCCAGGCTGAATAGAAATGTTTCTGCAGTGAGGTTTATTGAACAAATAGTATTTTCAATTATGCTCTAGAACGAGAATTTCCATGTTCTACAAATACGTCAAAGTACTTGCAAGAAATATACATTCACATGACAGAGACAAGTAGCCTTGCTGACTGCTTTAAATACAAGAACCAAAAATACCAAATTGTTGATTGACATGAACTCTCCTTGTATGCATTTTTTAGAAAAGTTTCCAAGCTATTTTCCATAACAGATGAAAAAAACCACATTAAACAGCCATTTTCATGCTCTTGAATAGCCAACAGTCCAAGAAACACTGCCAATATACTCCTCTTCCCCTTTTTTCCTTTCACTGATGTTCTTTTTCTCTATATTAATGGTGACTCGATTGTGACTTTACTACCTATTATCTTTTTGATTGTTTTTAATTGCTGTTGTTATGAAGGTTCTTGAAAAAATATTTAGCTTCTTGATGCATCACTGTTTTTCTCCATACAGACACTTCTAGACAAAACCTCAAATGAACCTTGTCCCAACTTCCTGCTTTACACCAGAGGCGTCATACCCACTCATCCATCACCTTCAGAACTACATGTTCATGTAGGAACAGACTGTTCCTGGTCGAGTGGGTTGTAAGGAAAACCTCTTTCTGCTGTGCACTTAGCTGATATAATTCTGTATCCCTCAATCTATGCACACAGCTTCACTGTCTGGGAGAAACAACCATTTTGTGCATCAGCCAGGAAGAACAGGCCATGGCCACGAACACTGCCACAGCCACAGAGTCATTTTGGTGCCTCTAGTTTTTCTTCCTCTTGCATTTTTTCCAGCTCCTCCAAGACCTCCCTCAACAGGTCCTCACTTCAGCTGCAGATAACAACTCAGCAATTCACTGTACTCTTACTGCCTTCCAGTCCAAGTCCAGCTGCATCTGTCCACTGAAGCACTCCCTAGATAAGGAGTACAACCCTTGCCAAAGCCGTTTAACTGCTGCTGAACCTTCTGGTTAGAGCCTCCCACTGACACTGCTCAGCCCTGAGCAAACTGAGTAAGCTGGGAATCAGGCAAATTTCTGTGCTAGGCAGGCAGACTGACGGAGTCAAAATAGCAATCAATTATGGAGCACGGCATTCAGCATCAACTGATTACGGAGGAATAAATTTAGATGAGTTAATTTGGAAGCTGGAGAAACATTGATATGTCTCCTACTTTTTAAAAGAGTATAGCAATAACTGAGTTTGTGGTTCAGGTAGCAGGAGCTCAAGATAGTTAGGCTTAAGCAGAAACTATGTCTGATCTAGGGGATTTCAGCTTCGGCCTGGAACAGCAGACCCTGGAATACTTCAGCCTGGTGAAGTATTCACTGCTTGGGCTAGATAAGGAGTATGCATTTAAAGCTCACTTCAATCTTTGGCTGCACAGTCTTCCCTATCTCACTGTCGTACTTATCAATTGATGGATTAGTACAAATGTCTATATTGGGCCTTCCTAATGAGTACTTTCTTGATAAAGCAGTAGCTGAAGATATCCCTTTGATGGTAATTGAATTTCACAAACAGGACTTCCCACAACTAATTCCCAGCCCCAGTGTTGATTTCATAGCTCCACATTTTCTGACAAAGACTTAGAGAATAGCAAAACTACATACAGACACTGAGGTAGTAATATGACTTTTTTGGGATTATGGAATGTAAACAGAAAGTGCCTCAAACGAAAAAGCTAACTTATACTACTTATAAAAATACCAGAAAGTTTTGTAATTCCATGGTTATTTGTAACAGATCTCCTTAGTTCTGTTGTCTTGCTATAACTGTCACAACATCTTTTAACGGAATTTGATAATTTTTTTCAATTTTGTATAGTATGTCAAAGACATATTCAGTGCAGGGCCTGAGTCTTGTCACTTGCACTTGCATAAAGGAGGAGGGACACATACCACGTAAACAAGCTCAGACCCACATTTATGGAATACTTTTGTGCTGGGCCTGACCACTTCTAAGAAACTCAGTTGAAAGTGGGTAGCAGGGACACCTCCAAAAAGTGCAAGAAACATTTTCATAAGCTTATTACACAATCAAGTTACACAGCTTCCCATCTTTAGAGCTATCCCTTGAGTTTTAAATCCACTCACTGTTGTAGCCACTGCAGCTGCCAGTCTCTGCCGGCGTCGTGTTGTGCTGAACTGGCCCTTCGGTGCCGGCCCTTCCTGACAGTGAATGCAAGAAAAGAAGGAAGTAGAAAAAGAGAAGGGAAGGGGTGATGGGACACAGGAAGATGAATGGTGATCAGAAAAGGGAGAGGGAGAGTCTTTAAGTGGGTTTCAATTTTGTTAACTCTTATGGCCTACACATGTTGAGGACATATCATGTGTTTTCAGCTGTGCATGCCAGAGACATAAAAAGCTGGATACTTCATTAAAATTATCTCCAGATGAGTTGGACTGCAGTGCACTCACTTAAGACTATAAAAAAAAAATTCTATTAGCATTGCCATTCAGAGTCATAAGGCAATAATGGAATAAGAGAACAGAAAGGATGCTACAGCATGCCAGAAAATAAAACAAAAAGTCAAACTCTGTGGTCACTTGACCACCTAGAAGATGAATTCTGAAAGAGATCACTTTGCAATAGTGGAAGTGCATAAACTGTGGTCACTGAAGATGCATGTGTCTCAATGGTAAAGCTTTTCATGTGTGTATGTCATCTAGCGAATTTTCTTATGTAAACATTCCTGTACATAGCTCTGGCATTTCCACATCCATCCTTGAGCCTATTGAATCATTTGCTCCACACATCACTTTTTTGAGTTCTACCTGCTTTTCCCATACATTATTGAAGGCTTGGCTTCCAAACCAAGGCAAAAACTCAGATAAGGCAGCATAAATAAAAACTAAGTATTTCAACAACTGCTTCCTTTTCTGTATGCCTAACTTGTGGCCTCATCCTGCTTAATTTTACATTTACTTTACTTGTAAGAAAATTTGTCACGGTACATTAAAGTCAAGCAACTGTCTAATGCAGAGGAGCTCCACACCTGTCATAAAGTCATTCTGTTTAATCTTCAATCAAAATGTCATTATTTTGAAGCCATTTTAAGATTTTGGAAGACTAGGAAATACACCTTTCTGCTTTTAGAAAACAATTCTCAATTCCTTTACATTTTTCTTCCTCTGTATCTTCACCCATAGCCATTTCAGTATTTTTACATCTATATACATCTTTACTTTTTCTGCAAAACAGCCTGATTGCCATACAAATAACAATGTACAGATTGGATACACGGACACCATGCTGAAGAACAGGATACTGTAATTCAATTATTAGCTGAACTGTCTTACTTCTGTAACATTCCCAGTAGGGTTGCTACAGTGGAGAATGGCCAAACACTTCACCCTCTGGCTGATATTAGTGGCAATGCCATGGACAATTGGAAGGGTTGTCTAATTAACACAGTAAAAGACTTGTGGTGCAATATTTTATACAATTCTCACATTGAAATAACATGTACATAAACTCTGAAATACTGAGAACAAACTCTGTTTAAGCAGAGACCAGATCACAGACATAATGTGAAGCTCTTTGTGCTCTACAGAAATATGGCTATCCTGTGAATAAGAGTATGGAAGAATATTCTTATCTAATAATAGGGACAAACCTATGTACAGAGAGAGATATACACAAATACATGTAAGATTGTGAATGCAGGTATGCATTATTGAAATGGGAATAGTGAGCTTTGCAGAACCACACACTCTCCTCAAAATGATAAAAAGCGAGGTCATAATCTGTTTCACCATAAAAAGAAATACTTAAGGGAAAAAGTAATAAGCTAGTCTGGGTCTGGTTTCAGTTTTGAGCTGAAAGCTTCGGTAGAGCAAGATGATTTTCCAGGTTACTCTATACTATGGAGCTCTCTATTAAACTATTTGCCTTGGGAAGTCTTGAAATTTTACAGCTTTTGAGTTTTTGATATTTTGAACCAAAATATTCTTTATTGTTTTGGAGTAATGCTCTTTTTTTCTTCATTTGAAGGTCTTTAGGCTGTCACGAGAATGATAACTTAGCCTTTTACCCAAAGGGCAATAAATAAAAAACCAAAACCTACAACTCAGTTTTTGCACAAAAGTATAATTTGTAAAATGAATTAATACAGGTCAACTAACCTGCTGTTGCAGGTCATTTTTGTATGATTTTAAATAGGCTTTTTAAAATCAAAATGAACCTGCTTCATAAAAGCAATCTTTCTTTAGAGAAGCCATTCATGTATTACTCTCGAGTAAAGGCCTGTAAATTCAGCTCTTAATTCTAAACAACTCAGCAATAGTAAACACCCAAACCTGCAAATGTATAGACACATGCTATGCTCAGTTTTACTTTGGGGAGTAACCCCACTCTAGTTATGAGCAAAGTGAACAGTCAACTGCACACAAAACTGGTATATTTAAGTGGTAAATATAAATTTCTAGGAAACAAATCAAACAGCTTTACTTGCAAGAAAAAGTATGTTTTAAATACATTACACACGTAGCATTCATACTGCAGAATGTGTTAGCAGGAATACAAGAAAAGCTATCTTACTAACAAAAAAATGGTAACAAGTGCAATACAAAATCTGGATGGGAGAATTCCCTCCTTGCCTCATACGCAGTGGATACTGAGCCAGCAGAAATCACAGCCTCGTTCCCCATCACTCACAAAGCACACACCCTTATATAAAGTTCCCTAATTTTATGCTCCCCATAAGGATGCTCGCAACATTGTACTATCAGAAGGTCTTTGATGTAGTTAAAAACTGCTCATTCTGAAACAAATAGGTGCACTATAGTACTCTAAATGGAATTAAGAGTGAAACTACCTTAAAGTTACTTTGTTAATATTAGCATTATCCCCTAAGACTAATGAGATGTATGGGAGGAAAGTAATAGTACAAGAGAAATTTTATTAGTACCAAATGTCAACCATTCAATAGGAAATTACATGTAAGCACCATGAAAACAATGACCACAAATGAGACCAAATGATTCTCAGTAAGGGATATCCTGATAAACAGTTCAGAAAGACCTGAAGCAGTCTTGAAAAAATGAGCAATAAGGAAAAGGCCAATGAAGTAGAAGGAATGTCTAACAGAAGAACAAAATGTGAATTAGCTTAAAGGGCATGAGGCATCAGAGAAAATCCACATTCTACTGGCAACCTAAGCAAATTAGGAATAACACAATGAGTCAGTGAGGCCATCTTCCTACAGATCACAGCTCTAGCATTCAGGAGACAGGACAGCCCTTGGAAGAATAAACTGAGCCTAATAAAATTAGGCAAGATAATGGAGTAGCCATCAAGTATTCTTTGTCTTCTATACAATTTAGAACAATTTTATTGTCCTCTCTTTCACTGCAAATTAGTTTATAAATCAGTCAACAATAACTTAATACTTTGCTATAACAAAATAAGCTTTATATTTGCAGCATGAAGCTTTCCAGGAATTAATGCTGACTCAAGTTAGGCAGAGCAGAGTTCATCATAAACCAAGAAGTGACAGACCCATGCAGAGCAGTGCCATGCACACACACTCTCTCAGGGGAACCTGCAATCCTATTTGAAAATTTCAGGAATTGAGGCACACTCCTGCAAAACCACAAACTAGCAGTTTGAGAGTCAGGTGCCTCTGATGGAAGCCCAGGCCAGTGATATGTTGGCAAAGTGTTGGTAAGACAGGAACAGCTCGTTATTCACTATGACCAACCATAAATCATCACACATTGCTTTCATCATTTTTGTGGATAGGACTTCTCTGAGATTACTGTGGCATGAAAGAAGAACATGCAGTGGTGACTGACTCTTCCTAGGCACCAAGTACTTGCATGCATTTTCCTGATATTTTAATTTCCCTGTGTTAGTCAGCACCAGGGAAAAGCTGTGATCCTTCAATTGCAGATTATAGGACATGACATCAATCACAAAAATTCCTTTGTTAATAAACCTTTTTAATCCCAACAGATGCTTCATTATTCTACCTAGTGTTATTTATCAAAGTGTAATAGGTAGAAAGAAAAATCAACTACAAGAGCTGCAATGAGAAAACTGATGCAACTATAACTTCTTCCTTCCTTAAGTTTATTAATCTTAAATGAAAACTCCTTAATGCACCTATTGGGAACATATTGAAAAGCTTTCAAAATTTGTACAAATTTCAAGGTATTTGAACAGATTAAAAGTTGCTGACTTTTTTACTCAGTAGCAGACATCATGGTGGTGATTGCTAGCTCCCAAAGCTAGGTGAATAGTCTTCACTATCAGCTGCTTAGTTTTAAAAAAGATCAGCTTTTGATCATACCTCAGAACACACAACTGCTTCCAACAAAACACAATGCAGCAATACATGCACATTATGCTTATTTCTGTGCTTTTACCTTTCAGTTCTAGGGCAGGATGGAGTAAATTCTTGCTTCACATAATTTATTTTTGGTTATTTGATTTGTTCCCATATTAGCCTTTTCCATTACAGAAGGCTTGTGCAAATACTTATAATTGGTAATATTCCAAGTATAGGTCTTGACAAAGACAACTGGTGTGTTTAGTATTTCATTCTGCTTTTAACTTGATGTCTCTTGCTCAACTGCTCTTCTTTGCAACTGTGACATGGAATAGCAGTACCCCCATATGGTGCATGTACACTGAGTTTTGTACACCTTAATTGACTGATATTCAGATCCCACTCCTTTCCCTAGATGGCAATGTTTTCATACAAATGAAAATAAAATCTGTACTTTTCTCACTATCTTCTCTTGGTTTTCAACAACAAACTGAGATTTGATTTACTTCATCAGAAACATAAAATACAGCACATTGACTTCCTACTTTCAGCTAATATAACATTTCCTGCTTAGAATTTAATCTAAAAGTACAGTGAAAAGGAAAACATAGTGCATTCAGTACCTGAAGTTGAATTTTTGCATCTTTGCTGACACTTTTTGTTCTCCATCGTCTCGTGACCCGCTTGTCTTTCTTTGAAATATCTACACAGTTAGCCTACATTACACAAATAGTTAAAAGCGACAAAGTGCTATTAAGTTGACACAAGCAACACAGACAATACAGCAAGTTAGTAAAGAATTGTAGCATTAGACATGTACAAATTAGAAAGTAAGGAGAAGAGTGCTTCTGCTGGGGCCCAAAATTGGAGCAGGGATCAGCTGTAGCTATCCATACACTTTTACAAACTCGTGGTACAGTTAGCTTCTTTAGCAGAACTACTGGTACCCTTTTCTTCATGGGTGCATAATATTTAGGACCAGATCTTTAAATTCTCATGGATTTCTATTGTAGATATTTGTAAAGATATTTGTAAAGACAAGAGGATTCAGTGAAAATGGAAGAAAGTATTTATGATTTAGGATCTGCCACTGCTTTCTGTTAAGAGGAAAACTCACCCTGAACTGGGAAACAGTCCAAAACTTGGGACCTTTGTACTATGTCCCCTTTTCTAGAGCATGCAACTTCATCTTTGAGGGTCTTTGGGTCTCCAATCCTTAAAAAACTTAAAATGTTATCTTACTAAATACAACAAAAACTCCTTAAATACAACAGATGTTCTGTTATAACAGTCCTCAGTTTTGTTTTGCAAATTAATTATTTGATTTGTCCTATTTAACTCAAATACTAAATAAATCTTAACTATTTGTTTACACATGAAACAGAAACAGTATTACACATGATTAAAATAAACATAAAAGATAAACATTCCATCCAAGATTTACTATTATTTCAGAAGAACATTCTGAGTTAACAGACAGCACCTCTATATTTCCCTTAACAGAAAGAAGAAATATTTCAGTGTAATGATTTATGTTCAAGCATATTTACCTGCATGTCTGTGAAATTTGGTGCTGACTGAGTTCTCTGTAGTATTTCTAAATTTTGAAGAAGTTTACTGAGTTCCACAAGGTTAGACTGACAATGAGCAAGATCTAACAGATACAAAATAAAAATACATTAGGTGCTTCAATTTTTTTTTGCCATGGTGTCCACTGCTATCACTTAATTGCATTATAAAAGTCAAATGTCCACATCCCTTGTAGTAAGGCATCCAAGTAAAAGTTTTATTTTCAGAGGTGTTGAACACTTGTTATTTCTATAGGAGTCAGCAACAAGTCTGGACCTCAAAAAGGGATCATATTTGAACAATCACATCCATTAAAATAACTCCATACTATAGATTATTAAGATAAATTTTAAAAGCAACATCCCAAAACACATAGAGAGCAAAGTTCCCACCACAAGTATCTAATTACCTGAAGAGCTACTACGTGTTCATGTAAAGATGTAACTTAACCACTTTACTGACTCGACTCTTTCTTATATCAACAAGAAGTTTTGCTGAAAGAACAAGGCATGAAAAGATAAAGTCTAACCTTCTGCACATCTGTCCATCTCTTCAGAGTCCTGCAACCAGGCTGCTACTTTACTCTGACCAGTGGTGCAGCTGACAGGAAGGCTGTTACTGCAAGGTATAGGAGGCTGCCAGGGGTAGTTATTTTGTTGCACCTAGAGCAGAATAAAATGCTTAAATTTAGCGTTGCTGTGTTGCCTTGTCAGTGGAAGGACTATACTATTTCAGAACAGGAACCAAAATAATGTGTTGTGTTTTCAGTGACATCTGTGATTTGTCTGCATAGTTCCCAAAGACACAGATTTTTCTGAATAGCATGCTGGAGAATCAAATCAAGAACCCCACAAGTGGACTGGACTAGGTACCAGTTAGGAAAGCTGCTGTTTAAGAGGAAGAAAAATCGTCAAACTGAGACAGATTTATATCTGACAACAAAGGCTAGTGCAAATTGTACAGGTGGTAAATACTTTGCAAGATCTCTACAGCAGCCCATTAATGAAGTAAGGCTAATTAGACAGTATTTCAGCTGATCTCATGTGGGAAGAGATGGGATGGAGTTGAGCTGCGGGCTGTGGGACGTGCCTGCAGAAGAACATGGCAGCACAAAAGAGCACATGGCAGCACAGAGAAGCTTGTCTCTGCCTGACCTTGTGGGGAGGAGGTGTCACGCAGCAGAGCCCTGTGGAGAGGAGCCCGCCGGAAGCTGCCGGACGGGCGAACAGTGCGTGATCACCCCACAGAAGGACATTTAGAAAGCGTGTCACTGATGTGGCAACATGGGATAGGTCACATAGTGAGAATTACCATGTAAGGAAATACTGAGCCTTGATAAAGTGTATAAAACCAGCTCGTTTCTTTGAATAAACGATTCAGATTCCCTGCCAGTCTGGGTCCGTGTCGCAGTCGCTACAATTTCAGCTGCACACACTCACAGCTTTTCGCTGGCCATCGGTTCCCACAGTGCAAGCTCCTGTCTTATCGGCATTACAACAGCCCACTGAAACTGCCCACGGGCAAGCCACAAGTTTTCAACCAAAGAACACTACACACCTTCCCATCTGACACATTGGCAGCTGGTGAAGACTCTGTAGTAGATGCTGAGGGGAATATATGAAAGCTGGCATCCCTCGGAGATCTCACGATCTCATTCTGACGGTACAACCGGTGGTGCCGTAACTTTGAAACCCATGCATCAAATGAATCCTGCGATTTCACCTGGAAAAAAATTTACTATCAAGAAAGCATTCAAAATACTACTTTTCTGCATGATCTTTTATAATTTTATGTATTACTACTGATGACGAAAAAAAAATATGTACTTGTACTTTTTACCTTTAGGTGATAGATGTGTTCTTCTGTGTCAAGATCTATCCTACGAGCCTTTTTTTTTATAGACATGACTGATAAACCAACATCAATGCTCCCATGGACCTTTCCTTTCTGTATCTAAAATCAAAACAACAGGGTAAAAATTTAGAAGTATCATGCACCTTTTCTATATATTTTACAGAAAACTATTTGGTACTGAAATGGTTTCCCATTTTATAAACATTTTAACATAAAGCCCTATTAAAAAACAAAAGCTGCACTCAGACTAACCACTTAACCACTTCTTATATTTATAGTCAGAGAAAAGTGTCTCACAAGAAGTGCTTGGTACAAAGCCAACTCCAAAGTTTAGGTGTGTTAAGTGGTTCACACCAGTGCACAGGTACAAGTAAGTGAGAAGCAGAGAAAATTAGACAGTACTTGACACTCTGCTGCTATGACTTGATAGTTATTGGTATCAGATCTAACTAATTTACTGCTACCTTTTACACCTCTAGAGTACATTGTTATCAATTCTTTGTCCTACCCAAATTTCTCAGAATAATCAGCTTTGACTGACATAAAAATTGGAAAAGAAAAGTACATTGTCAGGTTAAACTCTCAAGCAGCTTCATTCAAGCAAGTACTTTAAGTAATTTAACTTATATTCCCATAGAAGTAAAAAAAGTAGAATTCTTGAAGACATACCCAAAATCTTATATGATTTATCTTTAAATCCATCAACAAGTTTCATGTGTGTACTGTCATAAATACGCCTAGAGTGAGTATGAGCAGGCTAAACTTCATTAAAAGTTTTAAAATAGTCTTCATGTCTACTTACATCAATTGGTGACTTTGAGTATTTCAACATTCCATTATCCAGGACAAAAAACCTCTGAAATGATAAGAAAAAACCCAACAACATTCTTTCTTAATGAGCTGATGCAATTTAAACTGTGTACAACAATTCATCTGGAAAAGGATTACCCTGTAACAATTAAGGAATGTTCGGGGGTTGGAAGGAGAGGATAAATACAGTATTAAATAATTTTCTTGCTTGTTTTTTGACAATTATCTTCTAAACCAAAAAACCCAGATTCTCTGTTTTATGTTCTAGGTTTATCATAAACTTTGATAATGAAGGGTATTTTTTTTCCAGTTTTCTATGTAATAAACTGTGTAAGAAAGAGACTGTAGGACAAGAGAATTATATCTGTCTCTTCATTTTCTTCCTGTTTTTCTTCCCTCAGAATCTGGTCACATTTCAAATTAACAACCTACCTTCCCTATCCAGAAACTGAGAAGTTTTTCCTAGTGCAAGATCTACATCTCAAAAGGAAGACCATCTGAGAGACCATGGTCTACCATCCAAAACTTTGTGCCTTGTGGCAGACCTCTACTCAGTGAGGTAAAGATGAGATTGTAGTTGCTGAAGACACTTTTTCTAGTGTTAGTCTAGGTAATACAGGTATTAGCAACAGAGCAAATATTACAGCATTCCAAGAAACATCCCCGGGCCATGGGAGGGCTGATGTTTTAGGTGTTAGTGATACAGGGTGAGCCACTGTATCTCCCCTGACATGGTTACCAGGACCGGCCTAACCTAATGATGCCTGTGCCTGTGCTATTGCTACACCTTTATTTTGCTGAGAACTGAGACTAGAATCCCCCATTTACACTGTATTTCTCCCTCAATTAAAGCTTCCCTGGCTTGTCCGTACCAGATCACTCAAGCTTCTTTGCAGGCAAGTTAATGCAGACTTTGACACACAGCACAAAGATAAAGCCTAGCAGGAAACTGAGCCTGAAATGAGATTTGCTAACTTGTGTTTATCATCACTAACTTTAAAAACATGCAAAGTAATAGCAACTTATTCCTATTTTTAGAGTGTAACCTAAAGCATTAATCTATGTTAAAGACCCAGAACACAGCAAAATACTCTGCTTGATTCTCAAAGCTGTTGTGACATGGAAAGGAAGAACAATGGTTTCCTTAGGTAAACCTGTTAAATTAACATTACGTGCAGGGTCAGTAGTTAGACAGCAGAAAATCCTCCCAAAGATGTTCTAGAAATTATGTCAGTCACACAACAGATGGTACCAATATCTCACACAGATAAACAGGAAAAACAGTGCTTTTCTTTACCCCAGCCGAAACCAGCTCACCTGGAGATATAAATTCTTGAATAAGATGTCAAAACAACAGGGTATTTGGTTTGGGGTTTTTTTAGGTAGGTATGGTCACTAATGGACTTCAGAAGAACATGATATTCATGTCATATTGCTCTCCCTAAGCTGCATACACAAAAGAAAATGATCTTTCATGGCCATTTCATTCCAAAGCACACTGCACTTCAGAGAATGATAACTTCATCAAGCTGCACACATTATACCTGATATGCTACAAAAGCACATTCAGGACTGTCAGAATACGACATGCAATGTTCCATAGACAAAAGATGCTATATATGGTTTTTAGCAGAACACTAACACAGCACATGCTACAATTACTGTCTCTGAAGTTCCTCACTGGACTCTCAGCACAAAGTATTGTTACAGAAACTCCGAGATATCCAAGCCAGCATTGGAAAAAAATAAACTTATTAACAAACCCAAAGTTTCAAAACCTAAGTTCAGCATAGTTCTCAAGGTGAAATGTAAGGCAGAGTAGAGGGGGATGCTAAAATGTGCAGTTCTTAATCACATTAAAAATTATCTACACAGGTAACTGCTCTAAGTTCATCCAGATCATCAGTAGTGATCACCTTTACGGAACTGTGAAAGTTGGACTCCTTTTGCTCGCCTATAAATTAGTTCCTTACCAAAACAGACACTTGTCCAAATAGCAACACATTAATATAATGTATTTTTAGGGTGTGGGAGCAGTGGTTTATTCCACAAATTCTCATATAACTCACTGATTTTTTCTGGAGGGTCAGACTGATTTGTTGGGGGTGGGGGATTGGTACACTTTTTTATGTTTCAGCTATGTCAGTTTCAAATCCATTAATACGTCTAGACTAAATTCAGGTAATGCCTAAGTATCTGGCTGCTGAAATGACAAACTCTAGTTAAATAAAACAAAGCCAAAACATCTAACGTAGATAAGCATGCAGGAAAAAAAGGGTGGTAGGCATATGTGTAACTTAGTACAACAACCAGAAAAGAAGAGAGAAGTTAGGAAAAAAGCTGTAATTTATACCAGTATGGACTGCATTTGGACTCAGACCTCACTAAGTCCCACAGTGTTTAGCAGGAAAGAAAACAAAGTTAGTGCCTTCCCAGAAAAAACACCACATATAGCAAATGATTTCACTATCTTTTGTTGTAAAAATCATTCTGTCCCAGAAAATTATTCTACTACAGGTACCCTCAGGTACAAAAATATGAGTGAGCATCAATATCACACATCTTGTTGCTAAAAAGATGGGGTTAGGAAATGAAATTATTGCGGTATGAAATAGAGACAAAAGGGTTTATGAACACCAGGTGTAAGGCTAACAAAAGGCAGAATCATGCATGGAGGTGTGTGTCCAAGTTAACTAAACAGAATCAGGAGATTTGGGGTTGAATTTTGGGGTGTTTTGGTGTTTTTTTAAATAGAAATATCTTAGGGCAAAAATGCATAGTCCCACTGTATGCCCACAATGAAGATTCCAGTCAAGAAGACAAACAGAATTCGGGGACAAAGCTGAACAAGTCTTCTGTCAGCAGACCTGAAGGGGAACGCTCTCCTATACAAACACCTTGGATACATGGAGAAGTCCCTCAGCTCTCCTCTGCTGTGCAACTTCAATGTAAACTCAATGCAATCTTAGAGTACACAGCTACACTTTGTTATAATAGACTGGAAAGAAAATACAGGGTACTGATTAAACCTCTTAAAACACAAGGCATCTGCAGCATTTACAAATTCCATCCAGATTTTGAATACAACCTTAGGCAGTGGGCACTGTGATTTGAGAGCCATGAACTGCAAACTAATTCTATATACAATTGGAAGAAAAACTCATACACCAAAATCGTGGGTATTTATTTGACATCCTAATTTCATCTAGACAAAAAATTCCCAACTCATAAAATAAGGTAATAATGTTCTGACTGGTTTATGAGACATTTACCTTGTGCCAACCTTTTAATGGCCATTTTCTTTTTTTCAGCATGAAACCTTCATGTTTGTCTGGCTTCTGGACATTGGTCTGGCCTATTTTCAGACCCTCTATGATTTCCCAGCTGTCAGGTTCCTGGTGAAAAAGCATGAAGACACATTGATTAATTAACACATGGTGAAAAATTGCACTTACAAGTGGCGTAAATTCTTCAATGCAAGACAAAGAGCCAGGCTTTTAAATCAACCTATTTAGGTACCCAACTACATGGTTTATGTCTACATATTATGTCTAGCTGTATCTTATTTAAAACTACTAAATACAAACATCTTTGGAAGTCTAGCCCTTACCAGGTAAGGTGTATAGTAAGAGTGCCCTTTGTGTTATTTCTTAATCATAAAGAAATTTAAATTTTCTGATCTTTGAAGTACAAGCTACACTGGTTCTGGATGCCCCAGTTTTTCCTCCACATCAGAAAAAGTAGCAGAAGAGGTCGCTTTATTGTTGATTTTGAGTGTAGCTAGTGATAATCTTCAAAGGCATTTTATGACAGAGCTTCACTGGCTAATTAAGCCTTCAGAAAACTGCAAAAGGATTTTTTTTTTATTTTCCTGCATTAATTTTCACTGTATTATGAGAAATTCATAGGAAAGCTAACTAATTTTCTCTCTAGAGAAAAACACAGGATCAGTATCATTTGAGATACAACCAGTTGTGTGCCTTTTCATGGAGCCAATTAAAGCATATTTCTGGTACACACCACTTCTTTTGCATGGTGACTGGTGCAGCTCAAGCCAGATTTGCAAAGTAACACAGTGAACAGGTAAAGAACAATATTTTTAAAGAGAAAAAGATGGAGTCATGCCTGTATTTCTATACTCTTGCTACTACTGTAATCAAAAGAATTCTGCACCAGTTTAAAAATCTCTTATTGCCAGCTTCCTCAGACTATGAGGAAGCCATACTAATGTTTTACTAATTATACCTTACAAAGCTGTAAACTTGCATTTTCTCAGCTGATCTGTCATAACTCCAAGCAATGTTATGAAAAGTTATCAAGAAAGGAAGGAGGTCATAAAGCATCAAGCATTTAAAGGGAAAAAAAATTGTTTGTCTCCACATTTCCTAAAAAACTGCTGAAAGCCAAGTGCTGTCAGTCTTTCATAATACCTCCAAATAAATTACACAGCCCTGATAACATCAATATTACTATTATGAAAACACAGTTGCAAAGGTAACAGCAAATTTCAAAACTACAATTTTCAGTAAGGTCTTGGTATTTTGAGAAGGGTGAAAAGCTCTATCCCAAATAATACATACTGCAGTAAATTTTAATAGAAATCTTTATTCAGCTTAGTTTCCCCTGAATAACCATAAACTAACTATCCCATTGTCTGTAAATGCCATACTTGAAATCCACCTTTTTTTACTTCCCCGTGTTTTGCTTCAATATTCTATTTCCGTTCTATAGAGGGAAGCACATATGCATTATTTTTTCCCTACAAGGAAATACTTGGCACTTGAGGGGAACAAATTAAACTCTAAGTCCCCCGGGGCGAGCAGAGAGTCTCTGCATCTCTGCCAACGGATTCTTCACCATATTGATTTCTCCTTTAGATATCAGCTGCAGGCATAAGTCTTTTATCTACTAGGTAAAATCAGTATTGATTACTTCTCAACTAGAAATCACACAATCTCATACAGCTACTCATTTAAACAAAAAGCCAGATACAGAGGGACTAAATGAGCAATTATTCAGTGCAATGTGGATACTTGTCTCCTGCTGCGTCAGTGCTACAAGCTGTTCTTAAAACCCTCCTAAAAATCCTAACTGTGCCTCATCCCACAGTTTTGGAGTGTTGAGATATGCCCAATACAAGGGCCATTATGAAGGAGAGACAAAAATGGGGAAAAAACAGAGTGAAAGTGATACGCTTGTGGAGTCCTCGTCCAAGGACAATTCTCAAGTACAGCACCAGTACTTAAGGACTTCAGTGATTCCACTGGTATTCCATGAGAAGCAGCCCTGTGCAAAGCAGCACGACTGGGGGGAACACAATCACAGCCTTCTGTCCCTGGGTCTGCACATGGCCCATGTATGGGGATTAAGGGAACCACTACCAACTTCTTTCTCAACTTTTGACTGCAAAATATTTATTTTCCAAATAAAAGAAAATAAACCATTTCATTTTTCCTGGATGAACAGAATATTTCCTTTTGAAATTGTTTTACCAGCTCTGTTTCAGAACTTACAGGCATTAAAATTCAGATTTTTCTCTTCCACCAAATATTCCATCACAGCATCCTCACCTTTTCAGTAACAATCTTACTTTTGGATATGAAGTATCTTAAAATTAAGCTTTCTTTATGTGGAATTAGACTTGTTTAGAATCACTTATTCCAAAACTGAGGAATTTACCCAGAAAGCAGTTGACTTCAAACACCACACACATGGCTCCACCTCTCATGAGGGTGGTGTCACAAGGGTGGTGTCACCCCTGCAGTTCCATCATTTTCTCTGCCTCAGGAAAGAAAGTCTCAGCAAGAGCTTTTAAATTACAAACTACCCACAAGGGAAGTTATTAGGACATATTTTTTAAACTAATATTTATTAGCAGCAATTTTAGAGTTGGTTATGATTTGCTCTTCCTTAATAAGAGGATTGGACTGGAAAATTTCTTCAAGTCATAGAATCATACAGTATCCCGAGTTGGAAGGGACACACAAGGATCACCAAAGTCCCTTCTAGCCCCATACTCTGAGATAGTAAAATTTGTTCCTAGGCCATCCATGTGAAAAAGAAAATCCTTAGTTTTTGTAATACAGTATCTACTAAAGATTACCGGCTCTTCTTCCACCTCACTTATGGAACAATAAGCTCCAGGGCGGACTCACAACATACTCAGTGGTAGAATCATACAGAACACTGTCCCTGAAGTGTTAGTCAAACTACTTTGTAGCTCTGGAGGGAAACCCACTACACAGATTCCATCCCAAGTTTTTGCTTACCTTAGATAGAGACAGATGATCGCTTTCAAGGAACTGCTTGCTTAAAGAAGGGTCTGTGCTTCCTGAAGAAGCCTTTCGCTCCAAAATATGAACACTCTAAAAAAATAATTAAAGACAACATCATGGCTCAAAACATACAAAATACTACCCATCCATGAATTAAATGTGCAAATAGTTTGCTTTCAGAGGCAGTATACTTCTCTTTCTTTATTACTGGGTTTTTAATTAATTACTCTGTTTAACCTAGAAATGATGGTGAACTAAAAAAAGCCAGGAAAGACAAGTAATGCAGTTCTTACCTCCACAGACTCAAAGTACTCCCAACCAGACCATGTTTTCTGTTAATATACAAGGCACTGAGTGCACAAATTGTGCAGTCAACACTGCCCTACATTCAGTTCTTCACATAAGATATTACTGCTTCTAAAATATTCATTATCACACCTTAGCATTTTGTTATTGGCTTCTCAGCTGAGATAAAGTAACTCACCACACGAATGCTTTTAAATAGATTACAGGTATTAACAAAATCAGTTACTGTGTCTCAGCTGATGGGCTTGCTGGTGAACATTATGGAACACCACGATCTCACACCACTGCAGCTGTTTTTACATATGACAATACTATAAAATTCTGTATCATCAAAGCATTGTAATAAAAATGAAACACATAATGTTACAGCTAGTCCTGAAAAAACTGCTATTCTTAAAAGACATCTAAACATGTCTTTCCATTTTCCAGGAATGTTTCACTCCTATTTTATAAAAGAAAAAGCATTTTTAATACAAGAGAAAAAGACCACAAACCTCACGTGTGGATCTGAATTTCATTCTCTGGTGAAATTTTGCTGCATCTCATACTACTGTTTGGTGAGAATTCTACCACAACATGTCATTAGTATCTCTTTGGCATAAAATAAAACTGCTTCATTTCCAGGACATGCAGCACAATGACAAACTTGCAATTGCAATTACCCTCTGAGAAGCATATGTTTTTCTCAACTGAAAATGCAAATTAAGTTTTGTTCACAATGAAGCTTCTTTACATTGACTGAAGAAATTACCCAGGTACCAGCAGCAGCAGAAACAATCAGGGAATATAAAAGCATGTACAAACAGCAGTGCAAGTACTATTGTTTATACAAATTATTAAGTACGTAAGGACCATAACCAAACTAAATGAAAATAAACACAGCTATTAATTTAAACGCATATATATAACACAGACCACATCTTGCTGCAGAGCAACACAGACCTTCGTTGTTCTCTTTCAAGTTGCAACTGTGAATGAGAATAGGAAAATATGGGGAGTGTCTCTGTTGTCAGTGGAGATTAATAAGAATCCCTGCCATCATGCAACAATAATCACTATTTATTTTCAGTTACTTTAAATTAAATTTTACAGAGAAAAATGTGGAAAAGCAGCAGTATTATGTTATTCCAGAGCCAACCAGCAAAAAGCTTTGTCATTTATGCTTTAAAAACTTCTGCTTTATTAAAGGAAGTCCAATCTACTTACTTAGCCCAGTGTATTTTAGCAGTCTGATGGCAGAAGAAATTTATATGTATGTAGCACAAGTGTCTATGTTACATATCAAATAATTTAACAAACTAATTTGAGCTGAGAACCACAAAGTTCCTAATGATAATGATAAGCTTTCTCACCACTATACTTATACATAGTATCACATTTTAACAATATATAAAAGACCCTAAATCTGTTCCTCCAAGGAAGATTGAAATGTCTCTTGATTAGCATAATCAGGATGATTCCCAACTTTCTTGCCAGTTTTGTCTGGCAGGCAGGAATCCATCCATCCTGAGATGGAGCAATGCCCAACACAGATGTTCTGAAGGTCTCATATGTAGCAGCTGGTGCAGTTTGTTGTTATGTAACTGCAATTTCATTTTGTACAATATTTAGAGAGGAGTAGCCCAACAGCCCTTCGCTTGCCAGATTTCCAGTGACATTTTCAATTACATGATTTTAAGTCAGGAAGGTTTTGTGCCTTTTTTTTTTTTTTTTTAAATTAGCCTTCAGTCATTATAGTTCCACTTCAGTTGAGAAATACATTATTAGCCAGCAGCACTTTAATGAATGCTGACTTATTCAATTATTTGTTTGAAAATTAGAAAATGAACACCTTTCAAATAAAATTGCCTTCTTTACATTCCTTACTTCCAGAAGTGTTGGCTCATTGTCTATATACGTTTGCTTTTCAATTCTCTTTTCTCATGACCACCATTACACTGACAAAAAATCATTTCTTTAGATTTGTGACATGTCTCTAGCATAACATTAAGAGACATTACTTAGTGCAAAATATTTTCCATTAACGCATGTTATTTTTCTGCAAAATTACAGCTAGAAATCACACAATTGCTTGACATTTTGAAAAGCAGCTAATTTTACAGTGCAAGAGTTTAGTTATTTGGAATCAAAGAAATAAAAACTATTTAGGTCTTGAAATTATTATCAAGGGGTTTTTTTGTATTTTAACATGAAAAACAGAGTTGGTAAAGGAAGCAGTAAAAAATAAAGGCCGATAAGAAGAAAGAGGCAGATCAATACAGCTTCTGGGGTTTATTTATAATCAAACCAAAAAATTAATAATAATCCATTAAACTAGGCATATCAATCAACCTGGTACTCTTATTCATCTCATCCCAAAAATACAGACAGACAAAATCAACGTCTGCATTGCTGCATTCCAGACTCCCCTCATGTTTCAGGATTACCTCTGCTCTATAACTGGTTTCTCTTGGAGGAAAACGCCAGCACTAGCAAATTGTGTGTGCTCTTGAGAACTAATTCAACAGAATTACAAGTTTAACTCAAATTATTATGTAATTCCATTGCAAAATCTTCATCTAACTACAATCCTTCCTTCGTCTTTATGATTATCCACAATATACATTACATATGTGACACACATTTGCCTCAAAATACCCCTAGCAAGCCAGCATATGGGGAACGCAAATGCTTGTTCCACCCTGCATTTTTTCCCTTTTTTCCCCACAGACATGAGGGAGAAGGAAATTGATGGAGAAAATAAAATAGCTCTATGATGTTGCATCATATTCTCATCTTCTCTGGAAGGCAAGAATGGAAAACATATTTTATGATATCCTTCCATGTATCTTGCCAATTTCTTTTCTTACTTTGCTGTTCAATGACTCACGCACCTCATCGTCCTGGTTTTGGCTGGGACTGAGTTCATTTTCTTCTGAGTAGCTGGTATAGCACTGCGTTTGGGATTTAGTATGAGAACAGTGTTGAAGGCACAGTGATGTTTTGGCTGTTGCTGAGTAGTTCTTACCCGAAATCAAGGACTTTTCAGTTTCCCATACTCTGCCAATGAAGAGGTACATGAGGAGCTGGGTGGGCATAGCCAGGGCAGGTGACCTGAACTAGTCCAAGGGACATTCCATACCACAGAATGTCAAGGACAGTGTACAAACTGGGGGAGCTGGACGTGAGAGGCCGATCAGTGCTGGGGGACAGGCTGGGCCTTGGCCCACAGGTGGTGAGCCATTGTATTGGGCATTACATGCCTTTCTTGGGTTTTATTTCTTTCTCTCTTTCTTGTTCTTTCTTTTCCTTACAATCATTATTATGTTATTAAACTGTTCTTATCTCAACCTCAGGTTTACCTTTTTTTTTCCTCTGATTCTCCTCCCCATTCCACTGGCAGGGTTGGTCTCCATCAGACCAGAGGCTGAAGACCCTGACTTTTCTTTACTGAATCTGACTTCCCATTAAAACAAAAGACATTCAACTGTTTTCAAAGGAAAGGCAAGGAAAGAAAAGAGATTTTGAGTTAAGTAGGGACAGAAAATTCAATGAATGACAAGTCTGACACTCATGCCTCGCCCTTCTGCTTCGCTGCTTATTTACTTAATGGAATGAATTACATTTAATGCAAAGACTTCTCTATAATTTATAATTTATTAATTTCCAAGAAAAAGACAAGCTGGTGAGGGTTTCATCACTTACACTGGACACAGACTCTGTAGTTCAGAAATGTGCACAACACATGGTTAACAATTAATGAAAAAGATCTGGTGGATCATTTTGTTTGTTCAGAGCATTCTAGCAGTCTTCAACACCCATAACCATGGGGCCTAGGCATACACTGTTGTACAACAGCAATTCAAAATGGAGCTTTCCTGTCTGGGTTCTTGGTATTGTTCTTTTTCAATCCAAAGTACTAACTAGCACATCTTTTATTATTAGCTATTCACTGGAATTCTTTTTGCAACCTAGCAAAACTGTGTTCTTATTTTAATTCCACTTAGTATGAAGTGTAATGTTTAATCACTTTCTCGCAACTAAAAATACACTATTTTTGAGTTATCTGAAACACAACAGAAGTAGTAAGGTAGACAAAAGATTTGACTGCATATAGGCCAATTTTTACTACCTTCTAAACAAGCTGTGATACATGCCAAGTTAATCTGCAATATTATTTGCAAAGGTTGTGTTATTTTCAAGGTTATAACCTTGAAACTTGCTTTTATCTTAGGCTGCTTCTCAGCTAGCTCTGGCTTTCCTCCTGTTAATGTTGGAAGAAAGACAGATTCTTGAATATAATTGTTAGAGAAGAGTGAGGGCAAAGCAAAACAACCATATCTCATCAATGTATTTCTCCTTTCTATCTTCTAGCACATTTTAAACATTTTTATAAAGCAGTCATGGTCCTATTCTCATCCTCAGTCTTTTCTATTGGCACTGCTCCATAGCTGTTTTCAGCAATCTCAGCTACCAACTAACTGACAAAGGAACTTTGAAATACTTCATGAACACCACACACAGTTAATATTTTTCTTCTTCTTGTAACACATGTTCATCTTGTACAGAAATGTCTCTTTGTAACCTTTTTACTGCAAGACAAGTATATATAAGATGCAATTCTGTAGCATATTAATAATATCCAGGTATGTTTGCCTACTTCTTTCCTGGGATATGCAAAGTAAACCCTTCTTGTGTAACAGAAATGTCAAGGATTTGTTAGCTCAGGAGCTCTCTGTCAGCCCTTTCCAGAACTCCAGCTTTCATGTCAATGCTTTTAGGCTGTGGAAGCAAGGAAGCCTTTGCTTTTCAAGGTACTTTTTGACAAATTCTGAAGACAAATAAGCTCTTGCTCCGATGAAGATCTTCTTGGAGGCAATCATTAGCACAACTGGATAAAGCAGAAAAGAGCTATCTATCATTGTAACAGCAACCTTCCTTTTGCCAGAACGATGGTTTGGAACAACTACCAAGTCACAGCCTGAGTGTTAATGACAATCTTCTCCCTTTGTACCTATCTTAAGATAGTGCAAACAGATAAATTTACAGTGTCTGACAGAGAGAATTCAGATTTTAGTTACTGATACAAAGCTTTTTTATGACTATTGAATAATCACAATTAAAAGGCTTGATATTTTGTTAAATAGTCTCAGGCTAGCAGTTAATTTTAATGATGCTGATATAGTTAAAAAAAGGAAGGAAAATAAAATTACATACACAAAAGAAAATCATTCCTTGATATGTTAATTTTTTTATGAATGAAAACATTCTAGACATGAAAAGGAGTCAATGTTAACCCAAATAATAAATTAAAAAGCTGGACCTTCCTTAAAAAAGTGCATAGGTTCAGAAGAAGAAAGACCTTTCTTCCTGTTATTCCCTTTCACTTCTTTCTGTAAGCTACCTACTTAGCCTTTCTCAATATCCTTTAGACTTCAATATACACAGTACAAAAATATAGGAGATAGGAAAAAGAGGGGTTGAAAAATTTTTAATCCGATTTTTTTTTTACATGAAATATTATTCTACTGGGGGGGAACAAGTTTTTATGTAATCACTTCATTTTCAATTCCAGAGTAAAGTATTTAATAAAAACAGGAAAAGAGAGGTGTTGGAACAGCAAATAGCATTACTAAGGCACACAGTTATTCTAATACATTTGTGTATTTTGAATGTGGATAATCCCATTAACACATGGGTGTCTGAAAAACAGAAGCCTCCATATCATACCTGCCATCACCCTCCCTCTTCACTTCCGTGCCTTTCCTCTCCACTGAAGAAATGAAAATACAATCATGCTTTTCTTTCTCCTCCCCCATTTGTTTCCCAGAAATCCTCAGTGGCACTTCAGCAGAGTTGCACTTCTTCCTTCCAAATTCGTGCATGTGTGTGTGTTGCACTTTGAATTTGTATTCTCAAGGAAAGTGAGACATGCTTATGTAGGACATGTATGCATGAGGGGAAAGAATGAGACAAGAGGAATGCAAAAGTGACCATGTTCTGAAAACGCCACCTTAAATTATCCATCACCATTTACATGGGTAATTAAGCTTTTATGACAGAAATTTCTCTGGTTTTGTAATAGAAGATAGCTACAGGCACCATTTCTAATCAAACTGACATATTTTTTAAAAAATAAATCTTTCATCATAGCCCACATCTGAACCTCAGCATTCTCCACACAACCTATAAAGCACTCCTAGAGGTGGGAAAACGGAGACAGCAATGTTTACGAAGCTCAGAGAACGTGTACACACAGCCCCCTGGGACAGCCTGGTATGAATGCTATCACTGTCCCTCCTTGACTGCTCCAGACCATTTTATTTCTTCAAAGCTTTAAAGCCACGTCTTTCTTAGGAAGAGACAGCATCTCCATCTATTAATCTCTAGGACTGTCCTCTGGATCTTGTCTCTAAACCAGTATAGGTATTACCAAGGGCAGGAGCAGTCATGATCCAAGTATGTCCAAATATGGACTGGAGAGGCACATGGATAGATGTGTCTTCTGCTTGCTGTCTATCTCTCAGGTAAATAAATTCTAGGCAGAAACACAGGCACAACATGAAGGGTATCTGCTGTGTGCCTGCAGGCTAGCGCACACAAGCCAGCCTGATGCATCCAGGGCTACTGGGATCTTGGGCACATGCTGCTCCCAGTGTATGCGAGCAGCTCTGCCCACAAGGATTCCCATTGCTAGAGAATGTCTCACCCTTTCAATGCACGCAGCAGCATCAGAGTTGGGGGTCTGCCTCACCTTTGGGATCAATCTGTACCCATTCCCTCCAAGTATCACTTGCAGGGGTTCCTACCCCATCGCTGGACAAACCTGGAGTCCAGAGAGCTTACTTTGTAAGTTTAACCACCTTCTGATTGTGTCAAGTGTAGACGTTCACTCATCAAGTTATCCATTTGAGTGATAAAAATCTAACAGATCTGCGATTTGTGATTTCATTTAAAACAAGCGCTATGGCATTGAAACTAACGTAGCACTCTGTGAGTATTTTAAAGCTGTGAGTATTCTACAGCTTTAAAAGTTACATAGCTTCAGACATTGTCAGACACTGAAGTAAGACCCACTGCCTTCCAAACCTAAGGAACACTTTTGCACTCTATCAAAGGCACAAGAAAAAAAATGTTGTAGAGTAGCAGCAACTAATCAATTTAAAGAATAATTGCATGTTTTTGTTAACAATTTTGCCATTTCATTCTTTGGCTCCCTCAGAACATTTGCTTGCTCCAGTGAGTTGTTGCTTTTGAAGTACTCAACACTTCCTGCTCTAATCTTGCTTCAATAGTTTTATGTGAAGAAAGTTAATTAGGAAAGCAAGCAAAAGAGAATTATATCACTGTAACAACAGTACTTGGCATTTAGTAGCCTCTTCAGTTTGAAACTCTCAGAGAGGTTAATAATTATTATTAAATAATTCTCACGAACTACTACAAAGTAAAAAGGCTTCTAAAAGTCTATGCTTTGCTACAGAGCAAAGCCAGGAGTAAGGCTGCATGTTCTCAGGTCTGTACTATGTCTACCAGACAACTGCCCATGCTTGCCTTTCTTACTTTTGAAGTCACAGAGAGACAGGAACAAGTGAAATTTACAGGTAACCAACAAGAATATTTTTCCCAGATGTCACATCAGGCTGACAACCATGAGCAAGCACGTGGGCTGCTACCTACCTTCAGAATAAAGAAGGTACATAAATGTGCTCAGACGTCCGTTCCACATGGAGTATATTAGGTTATATCACACCACAATCTTGTATGAGCAGCACTGTCTAAGCATCTACAAAATGGTGATACCCCCTTAGGAAATACCACTTTCAGGAGACTACTGCGACAAAATACACCGGTTGTAAAAAGCTAAATAGGCATTTTCCAGCGCAGACCTTTAGGCAAGACCAGAGCCTTGGCATCGTGCCCTGCTTCTAAATTTCATGGCCAGGCAAACATCTTCAGCCCAAATTCAGTCCTTTGTGAATCCCTTGTGTACACCCCTTCTATTAGTCAATATTGCTTGTACAGAAGGGGAAAAACCCCAACCTGAAATAAACAACAAGCCATACTAAAACCTGAAAAGCAGACTGCTGCTCTGGAAAATCTTTTTTCATCTTCCTTCAAATGGCTAAAAGACAAGAGTTGTTTGAAATATGAAAGCTCTCCTGGTAGAAAGGTGACAACACAAGGCTAAATGCTATAGGACTAAAAGCTTTTCTTCTTTTGAGATTGCTGTGTAGGAAAAGAACCAAGGATTTGTTGAAAAAACAAACTGATAAACAAAACCACAAAAAGAGCGAGAGAGCAGCTGATCATCTCTCCCCCATAAAAGACCAAAAAGAAAATTAAGATATTAGAAGAGAAATCCTCACACTTAAAATAGAAGACACTGCTACATCCATTTTCATATCATGTACTAGCTAGCCTTTAGGTGGTGGTCACAAAAGTCAAAATCTCCCCTTTGTTCACGGTTTCAATATTACTCTCTTTCTGTATCACTCCCTCAGTTTAGTAGCCTGAGGTCAGGCTCCAATTTGCCAAACTGCACATTATTAACCCTATGATGTATTTACTTCTTTCTTCTCAGCACAATATTACTACCCACACATTGCAGAGAATATATAATGTATTACAGTCTGCCTTATGAGTTGCATACTTAATAAATAAAATATGGAATATTCATTAAGAACTTACACCCATAAAACTGAAGACACAACATATGATTTTATCGTATTCATCTGTACTTCTAAGAGTTGCTAGTTTTCCTCCATTTTGCTGTGCAGCAGTATATAGCTAGCCTTTTCAGAGTTTCATAGGGGATGAAAAACAGGAATCTCCCTTGTCAGCATGGCCCACAAAAAAGGCTATCAGAATTGCACTTTTTATGCTACCTTTTGTACCAAGACTCTTCTTGAAAGTGGAAGTGGCAGGTTTCATGCTCTGCAACAGTTCCACAGTAGGAAAAACTGCTGCTGCTCCCTTCTGAAGTATTCTTTATCGAGGGTACCACAACTGCCTTGCCACCCTATTCAACTCAGGGGCTAAACAAAACAGGTTGTTTCTGGGCCTTCTACTGTCTAACCATCCAAATAAAACACTGTTTTAATGAAAATGAATGACAAAAATCTGAAATCAGTTTTTTAGTTATTGCTGGCTTCATTAGTCTATTCATTTATCTATTACTTAGTCATGGAGCCTGCAAACTGGCAATGTCAAAGCTTTTGCTGACTGCTAATTCTCTCAGGTGATGTATATTGTACAAATAAAAAAGCTACATTAAAATGCCAGCATTATATACAGCATGACATTTTCCACTCTCCCTGAAATGATTTCTCATAGTCATGTTCACACTCATTCAGCCTCCTGCACCATATTTTATTGGGAAACTGTTCCATAATTGCTGGTATGACTTTGACAAGAATTATATGATGAGAAAGCTTCAGTCATTAACCATCTAGAAATATCCAGTGTTATCCTCACATATGACAATAAAAGCTACATTGGCACTTCATCCAGTCACATCACTTTCCATATTCATTTATATTACCAGTTTAGGAAGGGAGCCTCTCTACTAGCTGCTCTGAAGAGTCCAAGGAGGCAGCAAGATGGAATTTTAAAGCCTTTTCAAAGTAAAATCCAACAGCCCCTGAACCAAAATCCCCTAACCCCTAGCTATCATTGTCTTTGGGCAAAAGCCAATGAAAACCAAAACATACAAATAATACCACAAGCAAAGAAAGAAATTAAAAACACAATTGTTACAGTGGATGGTAGGATGAAACAGACGTTTCAATGTGTCTCCATGCAGAGAGGAAATGTGCATGATCCTTTCCCTGGATATAGCACCACTGCACTTCACGCCGCGTTGCACACTGCAGTTCGGTTTCTTTCTGCAGAAGAAATTGGTCACCCGTTCATTCTCCTGCCTTTAACACTGAAAGCACTAAGGCAAAAAAACAAACGCCTCGGAGTAGCCCTTCCAGTCCACATTTACATGCCTAAGTACATCGTTAAGCATCATCACACTTTATAGGATCCTCTGGATGCATCACACCATCAACCTTTATAGCATTATTTTAAAATCATGCTTCACGTTTCCGTGATCAAATATGGACTTAAAGTTAAGCATCCATTTCATTACGGTGACAGGTATACCTCGCTCCGTACCGTTGCTAGGGTAACAGATATGGTAGCCATTAGATTTACGGTAAAATGTATTCCCAAGAGGTCATTTTTTTTTTTTTTTAATTCCTAGTTGCATTGTTATGTCAAATTACCTAATTACAAAGAAAACTCAGAGAATATGCTCTTAGCTGAGACCAGCAGCTCCTGAGAGTCTTGCATTTACCTTCTTTGGGTTTAAATGTGGGAGATAAAATACACTGATGCTTTAAACAAATGGTCAAAATTCTTGCTCCAGATGCAACTAATGAAAAGTTAAGAGGTTATATCCTAACTAAGACTTAATTAATTGAATACAGCTATCCAAAATCCTCTACACTATGAAAGAGAAAATATTTATCACCTGTGAGAAAATACTTTTTGGATTTACTTAATCAATGGAAATTACTAAAAAAATTATACACACATTTCCTGCCTGTTATTGAGCATACACCAGAATTCTTCTCCTGATTTAACATTTTAAATGTACCTTGTGGTGAGACTATTTACATTCAAAGCTGTAAATTTTACAGTTTTCATTAAAAATTCTCAGGTTTGAAAATTTTCATAAGAGAAAAGGGAAAAAACTTCCTCAGCAGCAGCTGAGAAGAGAGTATCAGAGCTGCCATACAAGTAGCTGAGAAAATATTCCTAAGCCATTCAAGTAAATGCATAGTACATCAAATTATTTTAATTTTAATTTTTTAAAATTATTTGCCTCTTTTCCATGGACCAAGTTTCAAAATATGTTTCTGTTCTAACCAATTTTTCAGTATCAACCTTTGCATTTGTAAAATATACATATAAGAACTTAACTGAAATCTAGTGGATAGCTCTGATACTTTCTGAAGTGCTCTCACTGATATTGTGGCCAGACTGTACACCCAACCCTCAAAAAACCCCACAGGAATGCTCAAGTTGCTTTGAGGGGAATTAATACAGTCTTAATCTCAAAGAGATCCTGGAAAAAAGATGTGTTACATCCACATAAACAAGAGTCTCTTAAAAGTGGAATACCATAACCAGACTAGTACTCTATGAAGAAGTACAGTCAGTGTTAATTTGTAGTAAAACAAATAATATTTAAAACGTTAGGTGTTTACATAAAGGATGAACAATATGATATTTAAACTGAATTACCACCTTCTAAAATGATAATGCATGTCTGTTGTTAGATTTACAAAAAGAGATATTCATAGATGACACAAAACGATTTTAAGCAACTCTAGGTTCCTGCTGCCAAAGAAACCACTTCCCAAATGACTTCAGAGCATGTTTCCTACTTGTCCATGTGACTATAATACTTCCTGTTCCAGTGCTGTACATAGTGCCCATGTTGCTTCTAAATCTTTTTCAAACCACTTTAGAAAACGGAAGAAGTAAATTCAAAAACTCAGCAGTTTTTGGCTATAGTGACATCATCCAATGCTATAAGCAGGCAAATCTAGAGCTAGAAAGAACTAACAGCCACATTACAGGAATAAATGTATCATCCCACCAGATGGTACCAACAACTAGACCATTTCCTTACCTGCCTCCTGTCTCTCTGAGACGATGATGAGGAGGAGGCACTTCTATGTGATGGAGTGGATGTTTTGTGAGCTGGAGATATACTCTTCTCCTCTGAACTCATCTTTGCAGCAAACTTGTATTAATGATCTTGTGCTCTTATCACTCATGTACAAAAAGGCAAGGGATAGTCTTCTGCATCCTTCTGTTTCACAGTTTATGGACAGCCAAAGAGGAAGTCAGTCTCAGCTGAACTGCACCGTAATAAAGAAAAATGTGAGAGAAAGTGAATGAACATACCCTCGCTCCAAAGTAGCTCTGCAGCAAAGGAATCTGTTGACTATTTAATCCAACACATCCCCCAGTCTTTTACTCACCTTCCAAACAACTACCCAGTACAAACACAAATGCATTGTTCTGCCTTCTCACAGAATACAAAAAGGGTAATACATTATTTCAAAAAACCCTAAGGAAAGGCTTAAGTAATTTGCAACAATTCTCATGCAAAGTTTACAAATCCTTAACAAGGGGGCATTACCCTGTATAATATCACGTGATGATTTTTTGCTTTTTTATACACCCCTCTTATATACCCTTTCATATACCCTTTTATACAGCTTTGCAAGCATCCTTGGTGCTTTTAGCCCACATACTTGTATTTCCCTAAGTCTGATAACCAGCTTAGACCCAAAGTTCCGTTAAGCCAAGAGACCAAACATCTTTGAAGCCTCTCAGTTGGGTCAGAAAGCCCCAGACACCAAGGTCCTCTCCAGAACACATTCTGTAAACCAAGATAGGCCCAACCAGGGCGAAGGTTCCTCGGGACAGGGGCTTCACTCGAGCCTCTCATTGGGGAATCTTTGATGGATATGCTAATTTGCAAGGTCTATAACTGTATATGCAAATCATTGTGTGTGTGCATTTTCCGGGGGGGGACACTTTTGAGTGTGCATTCTCGGTGTGCATTCGGGGGTGCTTTCTGCCTGGATGTGGTGCACCTGAGGATCCTTAAATAAATACCGAGGTAGAACCCTTTTTTCCCCTCTAACCGTGTTTGGCTTTTAATTCTAAGCCCCGGGAAAGGCAACATCACAACATTATCAAGTAACTCCTCAGGACCCCTTAGAGCACAGATACCACTGAACACCCCATTATAATCAGCACCTTGTAAGAATCCTGCAGTTAGATTAAGGACTCCAAGTTTTTTAAAAAGCAGGTCCCTCTCTCAATGGTGGTGCCCTCACCTGAAGTATCAAAGGCTTTACTGAGGCAGGGGGAGTGAGTGGCTGGGGGGCATTTGGCTGCTGGCCCCCAGTGCAGGGGGCATTCCCTTTACTGTTCACTCAGCCACTGCTAGATACATCACTGCTTTACAAATACTAGAAAATTTCTCTCACTTGCTTCTCTCCACCCAAACCTTTAATTTCCACCCACAAACAGAAAAATAGATACTTAGAGCAGCACAGAGGATATTTGTGTCAATAAATAGTCAAACACTACCTGTCAAACCCTATCAAAATGCTGCAAGGACATCATGACAGTCCAGGAATGGAGTTAACACTTCTCCATGTTTAACAGATCACCATGATCTTGCTTCAGCTGACTGATACAGTGTCTGATCTTCCATTAACCTTGGATAAAATTATTCTCTGAATGAGATGTTAGCTTCAGGCAGATGACATATCTTCTCCGCTACCCTCCTAATTTTGAAATAGTGCCCTTCCACATTCACTGTGATGACAGCACACCAAGGGTCAGCACAGCATAGCTAGCTGCAGATGGGTGTGGGGAAAGGTGCTGTCCTGCATCATGTTAAATCAGATCAGGACAAAAATACATCAACACAGACATGACTGCACACTCAAGAAATGATGCCATGTTGAAGACAGAGCTCTAGTTTCTCCAGACACAATAGATATCCATGCAGAAATACCATCCCGAGCCCAGATACTCAAACGGAGGCAGCCAAGTAATTATTTACATCGTGCCACCAGCTTCTGAATACTGCACCCTAAGAAACAGGCTCCTGCTGGAGCCAAGATCTGTGATGACTTGAAATAGACACCTTTTCTGCTTGCTAAGGGAAAGTGGAATGACTTCACTTTATTAGTTATCAGTTCTTTTGCAAGTATGAATATCATCCATATCTTATGAATGGGCTTCAATCTCCATCAAGGAGTCTCCCATAGAATTATAAATCCCACATATTACCCACAGAGTCCACACAGCATCCCAGTGAGATGAGTGGGAGGACATGGCTGTTCCAACAGCAAAAGCTGCCCACATTCCCTGAACGTCTTGGCGAACTCTGTATTCTTTTCAGGATGACAAGCTCTTGCTAGAAGAAGCCTAAGAAGATAGGTTAGGCTGTAGCTGCCAAAGCCAGCTACAACAAGAAAAAAGGTTGCAGGAAGAAAGAAACAAGCTGCACAGAACATTTGTTTCAGAACTTCAGAGAGAAAACATAATGAAGATAAACCCAAGGAAAGGCTTTTCCTTCTATCCTAGCATACCAGGGACTGCTGGTCTAGTTTAACAGCATTTTCATACCCTACAAATGTATCACGGAAATTTAATCAAAGAGGTGTACCAACAGGGATATCTCAAGGTCTATGCAATTTTCATTTAAATCAAAAATGAAACTACAAAAATCAGGACAAAAGTATAATCCTAGTTCACAGAGCTGTGTAGAGCACTTGAGTTATTTAACAGGAAATCTGCAGTCACTTTCAGCTATGAGGTCACTGAATTTTTTTTTTTTAGCAGAGTAGCCTTCCGGCAAATGAAAATCAAACCCTTTTTAAAACATCTGATCTTCACTCAGTTGACTCGTGGAAAAATTTATATTTAGTAATAGCACAGAAGGACAGCGGTCTGGCACTTCACGTGTGTTCTGAAGGCTCTCGGGAAGCAGTAGCTGCTGTTGTAAGAAGCAACCATAATGCTAACAAGCAGTACACAAGAAAAACAGTTCTGTAAATAGCTGCCAAGTCTGGGATTCTGCCAAGTATGGACTTTTTCTTTTGAAAGGTATTAAAAACAAAAGTAATGGCTTACACCTGAGCCAAGCTCCACAGGGGTTCTGTTGAACTCCCCAAGCACTAAGAGATGAACCTAACCAACAACTTGTTCAAACCACACTGACTTGTGACCAAGACAAAACAAAAACACCAAAAATACTAAACCACCCCCCTTCACACTAAAAGAAGCAAACATTTCTTCTTGCCCTATTTCACAGCAAAAATAGCTTCAATACTAAACTACTATTATATATAGGAATTTCTGATTAAGAAACAGTGCAGTTCAGGGTTAGAAGTCAAAAAAAGACAACTGGAATATTTGAGAAATATCTGCCATGTAAGCAAACAAAAGAAACAATATACAACAACAAAAAAATATAATGCAAATTAGCAAGAGTTAGCACAGAGTTCTTTCTTATTGTTCTTGAACATTGAATTTGGATTGTTTCTATATTGCTAAGAGCCTATCTTCCAATTTTGGCTTGAATTTGGGCATTAGGTCTTTTTTAGAGCATGTTAGAAGGAATAAATCTAGTGGAACTGACATAAAGAGACGCCAGTCTCTCTGTAACTATGATTGAAGCAAACAATTAGAAATCTAATTTTTGGCCAACAAATTGAATTTACCAAAATAAAAACGATGCTTTTGAAACATTTTTCACAGGCTTTTTCCATCACTCACTGGCAATTTTGCTATTGATTTCGGTGGAAACAGAACCAAGCCACATACCATGGTAGTATGTTTCTAGAGAGTAACAGAAAATCTAAAAACACATTCAAAAACTATGATGTTGGGTTTTGGGTGAGTGGGGATGACCTCCTGGTAATTTTGCATTTGTTCTGATACTGTTTCCTAACAAGTATAATGCAAATTTTATTATTCCTTTACTTCAGAGCAAATAGATCTTCAACCTGAAAGTATTTTAATCAATTTCATGGGAAATCAATCAGAAAAAAAATAATGACATAGACAAGGGTAACAGCATTGGCTGCTGGTTATTAATTGCTGCATATCCAAGTAATATTCAACTTGTAGGCTGCATTTTGCACATGCCAATGAAATCCCTCATGAACTGCTCAAAACCACCTGTCAGTTCAGGACCCTAAGTTGATTCAGCCAATCAAATGTGACAGGGCATCGGCCTGTTTGAAAGTTGATTTGCCACAAGTTCCCAAGGCAGGGAATTCATTCATTGCTTCTAGCACACGAGAAGAGACAGACTGCCTCTAATGTGAAAAGCAGACACTGCAGAGAGATTTTGGCCATCCAGAACTATCAGTGGCCCGGCTGGGAGTTTTGTCCTCAACTTCTTTTTATTGGCATCTCAACTATTTTGAATTTAAAACATGATAATTATCTACTGGTTCTGCAGTACATTGTCTTTTAAGTTATTTACTTATTTTTTACGTAAAGTGACGTATATAGAAAAGTAATATGCCCAAAGTCAAGGAGAGAGCAAGTCTCGTAAGCAAAACATGCAGTGAGGCCTCTGATGCATAACGACAAATACCATGTGCCATGATTTTAACATCCTCCAGGTGAAACAAACACCTATACCTAATTCTATTCATAAATGAATGCAAAATTACCATACAGAAATGACAAAAGGAAATTATTTAAGAAATATCCTAAAGATTCTTTATTGTACAGTTAAGAAATCATTTATACTTTCTTAAATATCTGGTATTGAATATTTCTTCTATAACTGAGAGCTATTCCACCACTTTCTTGCAGTTCATCCCTACTATATTTATTTTTTAAGCTAGAATTGAATTCGTGATACGGTTTTCTCAATAACGTTTTTGTGCTGGACCTCAATTGTTACAACTTGTCTGGGCCTGGGGGAAAAAAGCTACGGATTCCCCATTCCTCATCCTTTCTCTGCTTCAAATCAGATTTGAATATTTTTTACTATACAGTAATTTTTATCTCATTTATTCTCAGTTCATTAGTGGTGTGGTTTGGGACTTTTGCCCCCACCTCTGGTGTCTTAAATCAAGCATTAAACAGATCTAAAAAAAAAAATTCATTCTTCATTTCTTTTCTGTCATCAAAGGGTTACTGTCTCTTTCTGTCTAAACAAACAAAGGAAAATGACACACTTTATTTTTCATATCGAAAACCACTGATTTTTTACACTACAGATATTTTGCTTACCCAGAAGTCCTGCTATCATATGAAACAAAATTATTTCAAATGCATTAAAATAAATGACTGATCCACTACCGAGCTGTGGAGTGTGATTATTTTTATATCAATGTTAGGCTAAATAGCTTGAACGAGAAGGAAGCGCTGAGAGCTACTTACTGATTTCTCATCACCTTATATCTTAGGTTACAATATGTTTGATTCAACATCTTTTAACAGTATTTCCTGGAATTTTGTATATTCAACTGCTCAGTAGTATCAAAATACTGAAGGAGATACTGAATCTCCATATAAAAAATCATTAGTCTTCATTTTCTCCAATGAACAAACTACATTGTATCTGAGGTTACACAGATTGTCATTATCGAAATTTCATTTAAAAATTGAGTATTTTTATGCTACTTGCTAAAATTTTAAAAAAGAAAAGGGAAAGGGGGAGGAATAAAATGGAGACAGGCTATTTTTACTGGGGAGAAAAAAAATTTTTTGAATGACATGAGACAGTTTACCAGGGATCAAACCGGGCAAAGACTTGGAAACACAAGCTGTATAAACCACACAAAATTGGGTGACGCAGAGGAGAGAAGCAGTGTGTGGAATTGAATATAAACAAATTAAAGGTAGGAATATTTGGCTATCATGCTTTACAAGCCTCCACTGTATGGCAAGTCTACTGACACTGAATAGGCAATCTCTGTCCTGTTTAGATTTAGGGAAATCTAAAAATGTTCCACCAAGCCTGGGCAATTGCATCAACTGCAGCGTGGTTTGTGAAAAAAGCTATTAGCAGAAATGACGAAAACGTACAGATGCGTAAATTGCATAAATCCAGAGTCATGAATAAATGCATGTCATATAAAAGATAAATTAACATTCTCAGTCGGTAACTCAAAATGAAGTCTGGACTCAAATAACAGACTTCTGTGATAAATGTTATGTTGCTTCTCACTCTGATTGAGTCTTTTCTGCAAGAGTGCCCAGAATACTTTAGAGAGTGTTTAATATCTTGTGTGGTATTGGAGTAATTTGTGAAGACAATTTAGAGCGCTGAGATTAATCTTTAGACATAAATGAAACAAAAGTATGCAATTGTCACTGGCATTCATTCAAGGAAAACATTCAAACTGATCAGGGGCTGCTTTTCACTTGGGAAGGAAGAGGTTTTCTGTGGTGCTGTGTGGCTGTGTAACACAGTCATTCAATATTCGAGCACTCACTGAAGGCCAACCTTTGTTCTCATTTAATGACCAATATGTAACTGCCTCTTTCCCTCTTCACTGCTGACCTTCCATGCAGCAAATCATAACCACGCTTTTGTTACAGTAGATGAATGTTGCAAACACAAAAATATAATGGAAAGAAAACTTCTCAATGCAGTAGGAAAGTTGTGGTGATTTAACAGACCACTTGTGGGAAATAAGCAATTTGTCATTTTTCTTTTTTAACAAGAGAACCAATCCCTTTACAGACACTGTCTGAGAATGAGCCACATCCCTTCAGCAAAGTATCAACTTTTTAAGAAAAAGTCTTCATCGATTCATTTTAAGTTGTATTTGCAGACCTCTGAGCAGTGAATTTTAAATCACTGATTAAAAGCTAGCAAAACAACACTTGATCTAAGGGAACCACTGATGATTTATTTTGAGGTCCAATATTTATAAGTAGGAATAAATGAAGTGCTAACAGGAAAAATGGGAAATCTAGGTAGCGCTAAATGATTTTTAAGGTAGAAGATATTAGAATTCATATGACTGTGTTACCATCACTCTTTTCAGGTATTCTTACGAAAATGTACACATCTATTCTCTAGCATTCATAACAACCTTGGCATATGCAAAGTCTCAATCTGATATCATATACAGCAGTGCCTACAGTGCCTAAATACTGCCATAAGTCATTCTCTATCCCATATTCAAGAGGCTCTAGATCCTGCCTGTAGCTAGGAAATGAGTCCCATGCAGCATTACCCCTGGAAAGGAGCTCTGATACAGACCAAACTGCTGCACTTTGCGCAATTTGCAATTTCCATGATCATAAAATCATTTAGGTTGAAAAATACCTTTAAGATCATGTCTAAAAACCTTCAACCCTATGCAAATGTTACAGGCTGGGAAATAAGTGTCTGGAAAGCCCAGTGGAAAAGGACCTGGGGGTGCCGGTCAACAGCCAGCTGAACATAAGCCAGTGCATGCCCAGGTGGCCAAGAAGGCCAAAGGCATCCTGGCCTGTATCAGGAATAGTGTGGCCAGCAGCACTAGGGCTGTGATCATCCCGCTGTACTCGGCACTGGTAAGGCCACACCTCGAATCCTGTGTCCAGTTCTGGGTCCCTCAGTAAAAGAAAGACATTGAGGCTGTCCAGGGAAGCAGTGGGGTCATCATCCCTGAAGGTATTTAAAAGACACGTAGCTGCAGCACTTGGTGACATGATTTAGTGGTGAACTTGGCAGTATTAAGTTGCGTTTGCATTCTATGACCTTACAGGTCTTTTCCAAATGTAATGATTCTGTAGTCCTGTAAAGATTCTGTAGTCCTGTAAATGGCAAATTATGCTGACCAAATTGTCAGCAGCACTGCTGATGACCTGCCTGAGATCACGGTGTTGATGAGCAGCCTCTCTGCTGCAGGGTGATCAAGGCACACACTCAGCCTTTCTCCTACAGGCACTTCACTGCTAAGCTTTAGCAGAACTCTGCTATCTCGTGTTTGCTCACAAGGCTTATTGTGTGGTTAGACATGGGCACTCATCTCCTTCACCTCGTTGATTACTCTGTTTGCTAATTTAGCTAAATATATAACTAGATGTACACAGTAGCAATGCTACCACTAAACTCAACTGATAACAACCCCAAGGGGTTTTACGTCTTATTTCATGTGAGGATAGACAAGAGCAGCACTTACCCGTTTTACAAGCAGTTTCCTGCAAACTCGTTCAAGATTAAATAGTTAATTGGCTAAGACACAATGTTTACGTCAATAAGAGCAAGATCTAAAGTATCACTGTTCTTAATTAGGATGCCACTTCTTCTTGACTGATTGATATTCGGTAATGCAGTGAAAGTAATGGAAAAAAAAAAGACGTTTTTCATGGATGTCACGTTTTACAGCCCCACATTTCACAACCTCCCATGACAAGCATTTGCTGCAAGAATGATCAAGGAAATTAAAATGAATTAACACGGTGTTTCCCAAAAGAGTGACTAATTTTATTAAATGCAGTGTTTTTTAAAGTCCTTAGGCTTTGTTTTGGTGCTCAGTTTAAGGGGTGGTTTTGGTTTTGTGGTTTTGGGGTGTTTTGGTTTGTTTTTTGAGGGGGGCAGTGTGCACATGAGAAAATCTAGTAGGTTTTTAGCTTTTAAGGTCTACTTCTGTATGTAATCTCTACATCTTACAGAGCTTATTCCACAGGAGACTGCAGTACCAGCAAACATTGAGACACACTTATTTCACGTCATCCTTAACAGAATGTAGTGCGCCCCAACACTTGGTATGATTTCTTTAACGCTGAATTATAATTTTTTTCCTGAGCAACTAGTCTAAGTATGTCTCAATAATATAAAAAGTAAAGTAATATTAAGAAAATTACTTGCATGGGCATGCATCCCTGTAAAATACACAATTATGGCAGACTTCATCGAATAGATGGATGAGGTCAAAAAACAGATAATCAGATTCAGACACGAAGAGGACAGTACAACATCTGTCTTTTCTATTTTCTGCTTGCCTACACGATTAGGCAGGGTTTCCTGCCCTTCCAGAGGCCCTGAAGCATTCATAGCAATTAGTGGAGTCCCAGTATGTCCAAACCTCCAGTTTAGATGACAATTTCAAAATAAACCCTCAACTCATTTGCAGCCTCTGAGGATTGCCTCAATAGCTGATGTGATCCTAGGATTTTCATTAGGAAATCTTTGTTGTTCTGTGTCCCTCAGGCTATTACAGTAATAGAGCACTATTGATTTGTATGGCACGGAAACGTTTTGCATAGTACAGAGTCAGCATTATCAGCCTCTGTCATATGCATTTGTACCAGACTGCTGCGAGCACAGGGTTCAGTGTGTACACAGATTCACAAATATATAAACACAAATGTGCAATATATACCAGTCAAACATTAAACAGGAAAAACTAACTGGTGGATGTCATCATCCTTTCTAGACTAACCTAAGTCTAGGACATATTTTTCAAAAAAAAAAAAAATCAAAAGAAAAAGAAATGCAATACATGCTATAATATCCCTTTTTTAAAGTGAAAATATTGATGGGGAATTTTTCATTTCCATTCAAACTTTTTCAGAGAACCACATTTTTCAATTAAAAAAAAAAGCACCAAACATTTTTACCAAAACTTAGGAAGTACTTTAAAGAATAAAACATTCTCATGCATCCTGCTTTTTTTCATGGGAAAAACCGTCACAATTCTCAACAAGCTCTTAAAAAATAAAAATGAGGAACCATTTTTTTCCTTATTTTAGTAATTAATTTTTCCTTTACCACTCAGCAACTTGGACAAAAGAAAAATATATCAGAACCCTCAAGACACTTTAGCTGCTTTTTAATGAAGTCTCGACTGAACAGTGATCTATAGCAAAGAAATTAATTTCCCTCACAAAAGAGCTATAAAATGTTTTCACAAAAATTATATTAATCTTTCAGAGCACAGGAGCCTAAAAGTTTCTTGTGACCTTTGAAATCTATGGTTATCTGGCTGCATTTTAGTGCCCTTCATTTATTAAGCTAGCCCTTGTTTCTCTGCATGTTTTATTTCCACTACCACACAAACATTACATTTTTGCTGTGTTTCAAAGCTACCAAGTAAAATTTTGATTCACAGAAAATTAAGAGCTGCCTATTTTACTAATTTTGAACATTATCATCAGATGTTTGTAGGAAGGATATAAAAAAAAGTCTGTGCTGTCTCAATATAAATGCAGTGCGTTTATGGGAACGAATAAAAGACTTTAATTGATGGAGTTTGATTAGGTCATGGAGAACAGAGAGAGGAGACACAAAATGGGCAGATTAGTCAGAGCTTCTACCAACCAAGGTTTTTGGGGTGCTACAAGGAAGGACACATCCAGGATCAAAAATCCAAATGCAATTTTCTTAGAAAATTCTTAGAAGTAATTTAATGCTCAAATAATACGAAGATCACAGCTGCACAGGATAATATAGTTAATGGCTTGTACATAATCTGGGAAATACTGAGAAGGAATAGGGAGGCTGTATTGCCTCTGTGACTGCTACTAAATCACTGTGTCCAGTTCTGCTGTCAGCATTCCAAAGACATTCACAAATGAGTTCAAGAGACAACCATAAGCATGACCACAAGATTGAAAAACATCACTACTAATAAAAGATTTACAGAGGTCAATCTATTTAGTTTGTCAAATAGAAGACTGAAGTGTCACTGGATGGCAATCTATGGCCCACTATATGGGGGGTAGGAATTTATTGTTAGAATTCTTCTCAAAGGTATAACAAAATCTAATTGGAAAAAAAAGGGAGATAAATACATGCAGGTTAGAAAGAAAGCACGGATTGATAATGGTGAAGATAATTAATGCTGATAAAAGACAGGCAAACAATGGATATTTGTGTAGAGGTATGAGAAGACATTTTCAGATTGAGACTGCAGTTTTCAAAGTTTGGGGTTTCTTTTAATGTATTCCAAAGCTCAGTCATCACTGCTGATTTGGAAGAAGAAATTCATTCTGGGCAGCCTAATGACCCATTCCATGGCAAAAGTTCAGGTTAGAATGTAATGCAGCCTCTCCCTTTCCACATTTGAAACCAACCAACCAAGAAAAAAACCAAATCAACACAGAAGAAGAGAGATAAAGTAAAAGGAATAATTTTTTTTTCCTTAATTCTACCTCTGGTGCACCCCAATCATCTTTCCACTTAAGGTTTTCCAATTTTATCCTCATATGTCACTAGGCATTTATTAAGTCTGATCTTTTGTATAGAACAATGTCAAATGTTCGAAAAGTGTAGAGAAAGACAGATTTTGATCATTGTTAACATTTGGTTTTCTTACTGCTGTAAAGAAATCTGACATGTATGTTTAAAACCTAACTTTCCATGGAAGAGCAGGAGCACATCATAAAGTAATTTTTTTTATCTTGTTACTATACAAATTTCTCTGCACCTCACTTGGAGATCTTTTCATTAGAAAGACAGAAAAGAAAAACAGACAATTATTGTTCATGGCAAAAGAAAAAAACAAACCAAAAATGTCTTGAGCACTTGACAAATACATTAGGAATCACAGACATGGCTGAAAAGACCCTGAGATGGAATAATCACTTTTGAAGGTCCTGCAAAGTCTAAGACACATTGACTGAAATTAAACTGAACATAAAAACAGGCAATTGCTCAGAAACAGTTTCCTGACAGAGCAAATCAGTGACAAACCCGCCCCCCCCCCACA
>VXAZ01000242.1:231647-265091 GCA_013399875.1 Gymnorhina tibicen
AAACCCTGCCCCAACCCCCCCCCCCCCCAATAACAAAAAAATCCCTTTTCTGCTAATGCCCAGCTGGCTATTTCTTGACTCTCTTCCATGAGGGAAACAAATAATATTTCCTATCCTCACACTAAGTCCTGCACACATCAATAGCTAGATATGCTTAGTTCTTCCTACCTTTGGAACACTAATGAATCAACATTCAGCTTCACTGACAAAAAACACAATGTACTCAAAAGTAACATTTATTTGTCATAGAAGAAACTCTCTACTTCTAACACTACTAATAATTTCAGCTGAAATTACACCGCACTAAACTGTCCTTGCCTGTGCACAAAGCATGTTCTAATATGAGGACAGCAATGCCCTAAGGCACCTTGCACAGAAGGAAATAACTGAGTAGTTCTAGAATATTCTCATCATTGAAAAGCTCCATGTTTTCCATCAGTCATTGATTTCCCAAACATATTAAAGACAGAAAACAACTGCTAATATGTATTGATTTTTATACATACACAGATTATAAAACCAGAAGAGAATATTGGAGTCATATAACACAAAAAGGACCAAAGGAATTTTCCAGTTTAGCTCCTGTTTGAAATAAACCATATAACAGCAAATCATCCAACCCCAATGCAACAGCTTTCAGTGCTGTGAACCGACCACAAATCCAAAAAAGTTCTTGCAAAAATTAACCTTCCTGCATTAATAAATGTGCACATTATTTTTCTTTTAAATATGTCTAAGCTCAAGTTTTAGCCAAGAGCCCTTGTCAAACCTTTGCCTACTATGCAGAAGAGCTCTTTACAAATGCAAAATTAGCTAGTGTACAAATACACAATTTTTACAAGACTTTAGATACCTAACTTCAGTTTTCTCACGTTTTTCAATGATTTTTAGTAAGTTAGATGAAGTTTAGAGAAGAATTGGCATAACTGAAAAATTGACAAACATTTTGTAGTCAGATGTGCAGAACAGCTTGGGTTTAGTAAATTAAGAGGAGGGAGGGCTGAAAGCTTGCTTGAGCCCAATGGTAACTCCCCTAGTTCCCAGAGCAGAGTACTTGTTTATACAATCTAGACACCAACATGATGATTAATCATATTGGACACTGTAGCAAACATGGTGGGCTTCAAAAGGACATTGGACAAAAAGAGAAGTACAAAAATCTTTGGCCACAAATAAGTTATACATCCATAAATTAACAAACATGCCAACTGGCAAAGCATCCTTCCCTCCTAACATAAAACACTGCTGTTCTCTCTGAGCATTACTCTACTTACACTTCCCCAGAATTTGGGACAGGATACATACGTTTAGTACCTTTTGGTGTCTTACAGAAAGCATCAAGGTTAGTAATGCCCAGCTGAAAACCCTGTTTACTCTGTCTAGGAACAACCTGCCTTTTAACACTTCAGTAAGTGATGATCACTATTGCATGACATGATGGATTAGCATCACTTGCAAGACATGAAATTAGTTTTCCTCTGCTTGACCCACAATAAACCACAATATGTACAACAGCAGCCAAGACTGAGACATTCAGATGGAGCTACGAATAGTCTGGAAATAGGGTGTATAAAGCTCAGTCAATCAACTGAGAAACAGGCTAATTTTACGCAGGCTAGAGATGAGAGCTTTTCTGTGCTAATGATCAACATTCACACCTGCCAGCCTCCATAGGTGCTTGTGAGATACTTGGTGCTTAAGACCATTTCCATCTCCCAAGTGCCATATAAATAACCTGTGATAACCAGCACAAAAGATTTGTAGGGATAACAGAGCAGCAGAAACACAAATCCCTAACATGCTGCTATATGTTATTAACATCTTAACTTTTTACTACAAATTCTTTTTCCCCCCACTGTTCTTATCTTGCATCACCCCAGATTCTCACAATTATTCTGTGTTCTGCAGACCCGTCCCCATCAAAGCTCAACCTCTCTGCCCCCACTTCAGTATTTTTCATTCTTCCTCTCCCTCATCCTGCAATCATGAAGCATACACTACCTCCCTACCGACCCAGTTATTCCTTTATATTTCATGACCGTGTCAGGTCCCTTTTCCTCTTTCTTTGTTCATGTCCTCTCATAAATTGCACACAATCATGATCCTTTGAATTTATCTTTCCTTTTCTAGCCCAAGCTCTATAGATGCCCCACTTCTTTGTGTCACAGAGCACAGCCTAGAAGCTCAGCTCACAGCAAAAAATTCCTTAGAAAAGATTTAAAACATATTCTGTATTTGCAAAAATCTGCTCTTCATGGGAGAGGCCATGACTGCAGATTCTAGTCATAAGAAAAAAGAATAAACAAAGAGAACTAAAATTAGCATTTAAAGACCATATGTCTGCACCCTGCCACTTTGCAATAAACTGGTCTTTCTCTCTCTAGGGCTGAGATATGAGGAAGTTTTTCTTCAGCTTGATCTAAACAAAAAATGAATGACATAGCAGCAAGCCAAAGATGTCTTATTTCAACACTACTAAACCTGTGGTACACTATCATTTTATCACAAACTATTTGTAGTTTTCGTGGCAAAATAGTTTGTATTGAGAGGCTTGAAGTTATGCCAGCAACATCAGCACTTACTCAGGGTCTTTCAGCAGTACTTCACAGAAGCATTTTAAGGAGTATAATTTTAGCATAGAGTCAGGTCAGCTACAGAAGGTACAGAGTTTGCAGGTTGCAATGAATTCTCTCAAAGTCCTCATTAATGATCTGACATAACAGTTCCATTCAAGCTCTAAATGACAAATGCCTGCCAATTCTTTACAACACTTTGTCACTGTGCTTTACCAGAATATTTACTAGGAACTAATACATTTTCTTTTGTGTCCAAATGCAAAATTCCCAAACTGATCTCAAGAGAAAATTCCAAACTGCCTAATTTCACTATGACTTTAAAGAGACTCAGAATAATTCTTCAGTTTCACTAGTAAAAAGCAAATTCAGTTTTTGACAAATCATATTTCAGGGTTGCATCTAATTTGCTAATATTGTCAGCAAATAGCTGATTAGCAAATATGCCAGGTTACTCATGTATGTTGATAACATTAGCAAATAGCAAATAGCTATTACCTAATGTTATCAACATACATGAGTAACCTGGCATATTTATCAAAATTTTGAACACGTTCTTAATTAAAAACACCATTCACATACAATATCTCATATTCACTTCCAAATTTTTTGAAACTTTGGTTTAGCAGGTCATTAACCCAACACAAGAACTTTTCAAATCATGCCATATTTACCAGGTAGTTACATATTTTTCGTTCTACCTACATTGCTATGAATGAAATACAGTTTTTTAAAGCCCTTTGATTATATAAGGTGAATTTAACACTTTTAAAAATGTTATCACACATAAAATAACTAATTGCTCTTCTATCTGTGAATGCCACAATTTCATATTTTACATTTATAGAAAAGTAAACATCATTAGAGAGGTGCCTTTTAGAGAGCTTCTCAGTGAGGTAGACTAAATGCAAAACCTGCAGCAAGCTCTGACACACGTTACAGAACTTGGAGGGTGAAAAACCAAAGTTTATTTTAAGGTGAGAGAGAAAGCAAATGAATAGTATCAGGGAAGATAAAAAGAATTGTTTCCTTATTTTCCTGAGCAAGCACAAGGGCCCAGAGTTGGTCAGCTGCTAACCAAATATGAGCAGCCAAAAGCGAGGCTCAGTGGTGAAAGCAACACTCACGCGTTTTGCTGGCTGATGTGCATTAACGTCACAGCGAGCAGCAAACGCCGCCGCTGAAAGGAACAGCCAAGAGGCAAATCCAGCATCTGGCCAAAGGCAGTGACTCAGCTGCAGTCACAGGGCATAGCAAGAGAGGGATGCAAAACCTAGTAGTTGACAGAATTGCTGCTCTGGTGCAGAAAACTGATGACGTTAACCTGGACCGCTAAAAGAGGGCTCTTCTGCAGGTCTGACCATTTCCACGCTGCTCGGCTGGACGGGGTGAATCATAAGTACCAGTGATGGCCTTTCATGAATAGTGACCTTGCTTAATTCATAAAGGAAATGTAAGGTTTCTTTCTCTTATACATTCAGTTAAAAAAGCAAGATCAATCAGGGATGAATTTAGATTTAAGGTCTGTCTGAATTAAAAATAACAGAAAACCTCAGGTCATCTAAAATAACACCTTGTCCTCTGATGCTTATGAGTATCAGTCACATAACAGAAAGTCTTGACTGTTCGACTGTTCTGTGCTTCCTGTTTTAGAAGGCAGCTGATGTTCATATAAATGGGGAAGTCTAAAAAGTCACAAAATAAGCCAATGAACCCCATGGGGTTTTTACTGCCTCAGAAAATGTAATCTTTTGTGCAGGTGAGCTAACATGAGATTGACTGAGAGTAACTAAACTACAATGCAGGTAACCTAAATCTGTTGCCTTTTCAGCTCATGGACAGATGAACACACAAAAACAAAAACAAATAAACAAAAACAAAAAAAAAAAAAAAAAAAAAAAAAAAAAAAAAAAAAAAAAAAAAAAAAAAAAAAAAAAAAAAAAAAAAAAAAAAAAAAAAAACCAAAAANAAAAAAAAACCAAAAAACAAAACCCAACAAAAAAAAACCAAAAACCTGGAACTGTTTTTGCCTCCTGCTACTGCAATTATTTAAAGTATGCTTTTTTTGGACTGTTGCAATGGAAGTACTATCATCTGTTAATCAACAAAATGGTAATAGCAGTGGATAATTAGTTACAATTATATATTATAAATTATAGAAATTGTGACTGGTAATACGGATTATGACTTAATTTTTCCTAATGCAATTTTTATATACACACTTCTTACAGAAAAGAAAAAAAAAAAAACCAGAAAAGCACTAAAATACTTTATAAATCTTGGAATATTTCATTAAAGCCAAAAGTTGAAATGAAATATTTGTTTATTTACTTGTCTTCAGTTATTTGTCTTCTCCTGTATGGTAACTATCCAGAAGACCACACAAGAAAATTAGCATTTTAGTGAAAGTGGTTTCCTCAAACAACCACACTGCCCTGAACAGAGGGGACTCTCCCACCCTCCTCATGTCCTGACTGATACCATCGGTCCCAGATATGGCAGAAATGTTAGTATTGTTTCACCTCTCTGTGTAAATTCCCATATGTTCTTCTGCTACATACAGCCCATGGAACAATTTTCTATCAATCTCTTAATTACTGTATCATTTTATCATACCTGAAATAGAAATCAGAATAGCAAAATGATTCCTATGTTTTAACTCAATTAAATCTAATCAAAGCACAACTGTTTTCCACCTGGGAAGGCAGAGACTCAGAGTTCGCTCCACTCAAAGTCTCCAAATCCCACAGGGAGTGCAGGATTAAGTACCAGTATTGGATGTTAGCAGGGACTGTCACATCCTCACTTGCTTACGGTATCCCTGCATCAGATGGCAACGCTGCACCTCTGTTTTCTGCATGGTATCATGTAAGTTATAAAGACAGTATGAAATACTCACCTCTCTGAACAGACCAGTAATACTAAATTCTAATTCTGTCCAATCTAAATTTAGTAAGCAAATAACTACAAATTAGACCTCTGCACTTAGTGAGCAACTGCAAACCAACTGTAACTGCAGATGCAATGAAGTCAGTATGACTTTGCAGTATTTTAACCTTCCTTAGTAATTCCTGAGATTTGGGGCAGTCTGCTCAAGAGAAGAATGATTGCTTCTTTTGTGATGGGTTTGTAATGAAAACATACACTGAAAAATATTTCAGAGGTATAAAATTTTTAAGTAGTAGATAAAGCATCAAAGAAAATCATTGAATTAGCATGCACCAACTGTCTCAAATCATCGAGAAGAAATGTTTGCTGCGCTGTACACACAGGATAGTTTGTACAACAACATCCAAAGACATGGCTGTGTAAGTGCCAAGCACTCTCAGCACAGAGCCAGGTAGGTTGCAGCATTCTGTCTTAAAAAAAACCCCACAACTAATAGAATATGTTTGTAACAGTTCCTAAGTTTGCAGCAATCCATCAGAAGCTTTTACAACACAAAAGTATTAATGGAACGGTGTAAGGGAGTGGCTCCCTAGAAACAATGTTAAGCATTTTCAGGTTGTGTTAATAGACAAATGGAAAAAACCGCAAAACAAACAAACCAAACAGAAACACGTAATTTTCTATTACCGTACAGCAACTGCTGAAAATATGTCATTAAAAGAATGTGCTCCTGTGTGTTTATCCACTACTCACACAAGATGGGTTTCAAAATTACAGAAATCACTGGAATTTTGTGCTTCCACTGCTGCAATAAAATCCCACTAGCAAGTACACAAAGAGGCTCTGCATCACACATATTTTGCTTTTCCTCTGGTACCTCTGCCTCAATCTTCCCCTAGAGTTTCACAGCTGATAATGCAGGAGTATTGCACACCACATTCATCCTTTGCTTTCTGGAATACTGCCTGGTACAGTTGTTCCATTTACTCTCCACTACCTATCTAGTTTGCACTGAAAAGCTACACATATGACAACTAAACCAACAAAGACATATATGTTGTGCTACAGCAGCTATTACTTATAATTCAATAGCTATATTAATTTATATCACAGGCCTCAATGGAAAAAAAGATGTCTCTTAAGTATGACCAATTAAAGATTAAAAATCCATGCAGCTAGTACATTCCAAGAATAAAACTGATGAGTAACTCCAAACATGTCTGAGATTATTTATCCTTGACTGGAAAGGCCTTTGAAGGAACCTTCTACCTCCAAACTGGCATCTACAAATTTACAGTTTCATTTTGAAGGAGTAGGGAGAAGACTTGTGGAATACTAACTGTATATAGATCCTTTGCATGTGCATGTTTTCTAGAATAACTGTATCAAATTTCAGATGGGTATTTCCCTGACATAATATATTCCAGAGATTAGAGATGATAGTGCTAATTGACTGTTTATAAATATAGTCTGCCTGCTGCAGCACAGAGATGTAAAAACAGAGGGTACAACAGAGCTCTCCACAAGGCAATGCTGAAGTGAAAAAGATTTTGTCAGTGTTTGGTAAATTATAGCTGGATATGGCTTTGCTGTGGCCTATTTAGGTCTTTTTAGAACTATTTTTGCCTGCTTTTTAAGTGTTTTGCTTTACACAAGCAAACCATTAACAGATTGTGTTTGTCAATGTGATCCGCAAAAAACTTGTTTCTTCTCACACTCCACAACAACATGCTGCCCTGTTTAAAATGCTGTTTGTGGCACAAGGTGCTAAGTCAAGTTCTGCCTCCAGAGAACAGCATAGCAGGAGCTAACTCCCAAACCCATATTTATAAAGAGGATAAGCCCGCTTTTCCAGACCATATTTTCACACAGAGGATTAAACAAAAATCCTGTTTCATTAATCATAATTTCTAACTCATCATAATGAATCCAAAATGGAAGTCATAGAAAACTAAAGAGCTTTTATATTAATTAACAAAGTAATCATATGTTGTTGTTTTTTGCTTAAACAAGCTATTTCAGTCTGCAGTGGTTATCCTTAGGAACCCGCAGTAGCCGAGTGCCAATACCACAGTATTTGCCACGCACTCTATTAATCCACATGCCAAAAAAATCAAAGGCTAAGGATGTCACAGAGACTGCAGCAGTATTCAGTTTACCTGCTAAGGGTGTTAGCTTCTTTAATCACATTCATTAGACAAAGAGAATTTAAAAGTACAAAGAAATGGCATAGCAAGAAGGTAGAGAGTTACAGCAGCTATACAAGAGCATGTGCACAGTAATGAACTGCTGTAGGAAAAGGAATCTGAGGTGAGTTTTCAAAGGTCATAAACATTTTGGGAGAGAAAGCTTTCCAACATATACAGAAATATGAATCCAGCACTAACAAGGATGGTAAACACTTGAGGAAAGGCAATTACGATCAAAACCAGAAATACCCATAGGATCAACAATTGTGCTGAGGCCTCCTTTTGTTTTAGCCTAGCAAAACTGAATGATGAAGTGCTGACAGGACAGGTCATGTTCTTGAGACGCCACTTTTAACACAGTCATCTCCTTCCTACGTTGAGGAGCATGCACCTAAAACATAAAGCAGCAGCAAATAGAAATAAAAGCTCCTAGATAGAATGCTTGTTGGTTCTTTTATTTTGGTCCTTCTAAGATGAGGTAATGATGCCTTCAGCTGGAAGGGAGACAAAAGTCCAGTAAAAGGATTATGCAGCAACTTTAATGTAATATTAAGAGGGCAATATTCACAACTGCAGCATGATATAGCACAGAAGATAGTAAGAGAAGGATGCATTATAAACTATTTACACATAGAACACATTGAAATTGGATTCAGACAAATACACTGATTAACCCAGCCTATCCTCTAAATGGGGAAGTTGCATAAGAAAGCACAAGTGAGAGAAACATCAAGTAAAATATTCCCAGTTTTCATTTTTCTGTGTATATATAGCAAATATTCAGCTATCTCTTGACTTTAAAACATTAAGCAAAAGCAAGTACCTAGTATATATGCAGAAGTCTAATATTGTTTCATTTTATTAAAATATTTGCATGTTTTCTCAAGTCCTTTAGGAAACTACGTAAGTTTATCCCTCACAAATATCTTACTTTCTCCTCTTCCATCTCCTATTGCTCTGAGGGCTTCACCAAACTGGAGCTGGTACTTCAGTAAGTCCCTTTTCAAAGAAAAAAACACTGATTTTTGAATGGCTTGTGACTGCTGGCAAGAGCAGTAACAGGGAATGTGGAATGTAACTACCTTGCACAAAAAGGACAATGCCACTGATGTTCATGAGCTGCTCTGTAAATTCTGACAACAGGATAAAGGACAAGTAATAAGGCCTTTTTCTGTGACTTCTACATCAAAGAAGCTATAAGGGCTTCACTTTTGTATGGTCTATGCATCTGAGCAAAAGGGCTGTCACTCAAATTCTGCTGTCTTCTTCTTCTTCTTCTTCCCCTACCACCACCTTTATATATTTGTGTGGCAAATATCACCTTCACTATCCCAAGGGAAGTAAACTGAAAGTTAACAGTTCAAAGAACTTAGCACTAAAAAGAAGCCTATCATATTGTACCTCATTAAGTGAACTACTGTTGGTTATACAAGAAGAACTATTTCAAGAACAGTTAACTAAATCATTCCTTCTATTACCATATTGACAGGAGCTTTCATTAATTGGAGATAGATTTTCAAGGATTTTCTTTATTACTTCATTCACTAGACAAATAAAAGCATACTAAATGGAGATGCTACATAATTTCACATCCAGGTTTCCAACATTTCCTTTTTTTCATCTGTTGTGACTGTCATTCTCATTTCAAATCTTGGGTTTCTTTATAGATTGATTCTTTGCTCTTTGTCTAATCAGAAATGACTCATCACTTAAATTATGATGAAAAATTCCAATAATGGTACATTCAGTCAAATGGAATAGAGCCAAAGACTTGAGGTACCACTTTCTTGAAGACTTCTTCCAAATATAGATGTATTATCTGTTCCAGAGAGGCATAAGTCACTACTGTTGCCTTTAAAACCTCTAATCATGATTTTACTGCATAAAATAAAGGGGTGAAAACCAACCTGCTGACATTGAATATTCTAGGTTCACACTATCAGCTAAAATACTCCGACTCTTTGTTACACAAAATTGGGATAAGACTTTTATTTAGAAATCAAAAGGAAGATGTCACCTCAACTAATGTCATGTCAAAGTCTGCCACAAAAAAGCTCCAATATAGGATCAGTTACCTGGATGTCTCTCTCTCTACAATTTTGAAGCTGAAAATAATGCAAGACAAAAAGAACTCTAATAAAAGCTCAGATTCCTTATGCTGTCCTGAATGCAATACACGGTGATAAACAGTATTCACAAATTTAAAACAAATCTATTATTCTTTACAATGAAGAAGCTACAGATAGAATCTTCTAGGTAGTCCACAACTGTCAGTTCAACTCTCCTTGATCTAACTGCTGTGTACATTGTACAGCACCATCTCTATTTAGCCATCATATGGACCTGCTTGAACATCCTGACAAGAGAAGTGGTAAGTGAAATGCCTGTCACTGACCATCAGGGAGACTGGTCGCCTTTTCTTCCAAGTGCTTGGAAACCATACAGTGTAATGGCCACTTCCAGTAGAACAGGTTTAGTGAAATGGGGGAGCTCAAAGCAACATATTAGAAAGTGAAGAACAGAGGAATTTGTCATCAGACAATACTCGTCCTCTTCATACAGTTCACAGCAACTGAGTAATTAACTCACAGCTCCCCTAAAATAAAAAGCCACCACCAAAACCAAACCACACCCCAAGATATTAACTACTACTCCAAGAGAAACAAAAATTGCATGCAATTACATTTCTCTCTGTGGATTACTAAGCATGGGAACATATTAAGATGTAAAACCAAAGTGACATTCTACAACTAAAAACTAGGACAGAAACAACACCTACATATTGCAGTATTGTCCCTACAGGCCTGTATCTATTTAATGGTATGTCAATAGTGTAAGAAGGGGGAACTAGCTCTCTTTGAGCTGTTTTTTCAATGTAACAAGGGTTTGTGGATCTGCAAGTATCCAAACAGCCCTTATCTAGCATTTGGGAAAAAATGATACCATATCACGCCAGAAAAAAAAAATTAAGCCCTTATAATATTGTTTTAATTATTGGAAAGAAAAGAGAAATAAGAGGCAGAAATCAGATGAATGTGGGATGTTTTATAAAAGTTCCTATCTTTGGTTTAGCATGCTTCCATATCAGCATAAACCCAGGATTCATCATTTAATTTATAAAAGGAATCTCAGTAATTTCCTATATGGCAAAGCTGGCACACCCATGTCAAATACAAGAGCAGTAATTCAAAACTTGGGAACAGTCAGAGCCCACTGAGTCACATATTAAAAGCAAACTGACAGCAACCAAATCTCACTCTTCACTAACACCAGTTAGTGGTCTGCCATATCAAAAAAGGTGCTGGTGTGACCCATGCAATCAGTAAAAAAGCCTTCCCATCACAAAAGCCACTGTGACTACTGCCACTCTGCTTTGCCTGAAAGCCCCTGGAAAGATGCCAGAACTTAGGAACACCACACTTCCATTATCCTCCCTCCTGAAGACAGTTAAGATAAAAGAACAGTTATGACTCACTGCCTATGCTCCACACTGCAGATACCAGGGATATTCTGCAGTGTCCTAAACTCTACAGGCACACAGAAAAATTAAAGAGTTTTAGTCACAGTGACACTAACTATTCTAATTTGAGTATTTATCCTGAAATGCTTTAGGCTTTTACTATTTGCCCATCTGGTGGGCTGAAAGGCCACAAAAGTCGATTATTACAGAAACACTTTAGCTCTAATATACAGATTTTAATTCTACAATATGAAAAACTGCATCCTAATTGAGATTATTTAATAAATGCTTTAAAACTGAAGTGTTGACAAAACTTCAGAAAAAGGGAAAAACAACACCACACACATATTGGGACACACGGTTTTTCTGAACTACAAATGAAGGTTGCAATATGCAGGCAGCTACAGGAACGAGGCTGCTCTCCAGGAATAAACTAGCGCCATCAGAAATGCCAGCACTTCCTGACCACCTACAAGCATCACCAGACAATTACTATATAAATACTATTTCTACACATGACAACTGTCACCACAGAAGTTTAGATTAATTATCTAAGTAGCATATTTCACACATCAGACAAAGAAGCAGAGGAATCCTAGATGCCTTCTTCAGAGAAAGACAACTCTAATATATCTTGGTGTACAAGCTCACCTCGGAAAATTGCAACTAAAAAAAAAAAAAGTCTATGTATTAGTAGCCAGTTCAGTTCAAGGATATTACACATGTATGTATTTGTCACCAGTGAAGCTCATTGAAATCAACACTGTCATTTAATGGGTCTCATTTCTTACTCCAAAAGATACATGGAAAAGACAGAAATCCTCACCGTGATCTATCACACAAAAAACCAGACTGGTTCCTAAGGAACATATCACATATAAAGCAAATCCACCAAGGAGAAAATAGTGCTGTGAAGTACTTATTCATTGGAAGAATCTGACACACTTATGAAGATTGAAGCTGCTGCAAAACCGCTACAAAGCTGCAGATGCTGCTTGCATTGCCTTTCTTGAACCAGAAAAGCCACTATTAGAGCCAGGACAAATAGAGCACATAATGACCAAATAGATCATCTTTACATCTGCAATGCTACAAACCAAGTCTTTGAAGCCACACGGGAGGTAAGGGTGCAGCAGCTCCAGGCTAAGGCAAAATACAAATCACTTAAAGAGCACCTTCACGCTTGCCACACAAAAATCATTTAAGAAAAAAAGCCCTCAGAATTATGAGACAATTGCTGTATTGTTACTGCTTTGGGAAGGCACGTAATTCATAATCATTCATATTTAGTCAAATTATTTCATATTTACATTAAGGACCAGAATGGAAAACTGAGTATTCTAAATATCAAAGAAAACGTTTTTCTCTTAGTACAAATAATCAAATTACTGTTTCTCAAAAGCTCTTCAAATGCTCATATTCACTGGTCAGCTGTATAGCATTATTCAGTCATTGTCATTCAGAATTCAGAAAGAAAGAAAAGGAGAATGGCATGTGATATGGGAGTATGAACTCCTTGCTGGGGCATATGCCTCCAGGTACCTCAAGACAATGGTGATAGGCTTGCTTTCTTGGTAGCATAATTCATGCTTTTATCTCTGGGATTTTGATACAATAGGATTTATGATGCTGGGCATATTTCTGACTTCTGGCCACAGCAGGTATTTTTACAGATGTTCAGGAATTATTGCCCACTGCAGAATTGCATGTGATGTGATTCAATAACTCGGGTGGTTTTGTTGTCCACAAAATTCAGTTTCATTACCCAGTGTGCAACTAGCCAATAATGACACACTTGAGAGAGACATAGTTGGCAAGCCTGGGTGCTCAGTGGTATTCCGCAAATCAAGCACACTAACTATCAAAACTCTTTTGTAATTTATACATTTTAGCAAACAAAGGAATTAGTATTTATTGACTACAAGTTACATAGCTCCCTTATTAATCAGTATTCTGTCTTCAATTGGTTAACAATTCTCTCGCTTCTTATGCTAAACAGTCCACATGCTCACCCTTTTACTTCTTTTGAGTCGGTGGTTTCTTGGGTCGGTGATCCGTGAGTTGGTGGTGCTGACCTCCCCCTGCTGGGAACACCTCTTACCCAGCCGGAGCTGATTCAGCACAGTTGCTGCGTTTGCTTTATTAATTTCTTCCTTATCTTGAGAGTTCTGCCAAATGTTCTCGTGGCTTGTAAATTCTGCATTCTCTGTGTCCACTACCCTTCTTCCCAAGCTTTGGTAACCTTCTGAGATCTCTGAAGCATGTCAAGCCCTAAACCTTAACAAGGCAATTCTACCAACAAGTAATTTGTCATTCTAACACCTAGACATCACATAGAGCTTGTTGGCTGCTCTCTCTTTCACGCATCAAATCTCCCTTCTTGCTATTTAGGCTTGAAAGTATACAAAGATAAAACATCAAAGAACATCCTTTCTTAAGAAAATTTTACATATTCCACATTTGCAACAGTTTCTTCTGTTTCTGTCCTGTTATGGTTCTAAATGGAATTGGTATAAGCAAAGAGCAGAATTATTGCAGATGATACAGCGCAGACCAATTAGATTGCTGCAGGAATTATAAGTGGAGGTTTTTCTGTTGTCTCATGCAGCAGACCAAGCAAGACATCCATCACCTCTTCCTAGTCTTAAAAATTCCCTAATGCATACCAAAGTGCAGTTCTGTTCTGAGAGTTGCCTGGAAAAATGAGATGTTACTCAACTAATTTCAAATATAAAAACTCATTATGTAGTGATTAAAAAGAAATTTTAAGTGTCAGTCCTAGAAGTGTATCTTGAACTGCACTGCACTCAAAAGCTCTGTACCCAGAGCTGAGCTAGCACCTTTCAGTTATGGCATGCATCTTAGTAAATATTCCATCCTAATTTGTTCTGTATCTGTACTACATCTGCCCCAAAAAGTAACAAACTTTTCAGAAATGAGAGGAATTTATCAGTGAAGTTGAGAGAGATGACTCATTACACCAGTGACCATATACCACCAAAGAACTGAGTAAGATGGGAGAGGCTGACTGTAATCTGACTTGAACATCGCAGTGACTCACCCATCCACTTGACTTGCATATGACAAGGCACTCCAGCATAGGAACACACACAAATAAATAAATTAATCAGCCCATAGAGTCCCTTCCCAATCACATTAATAGCAGACACACAGAAAATGTATCTCGAATTCTATTTCAATCTAATAAAAATAATAATACGTAGACATCTCCTGGGAAATATGGGATCAGAAGAATAGAAAGTAAGATTATCCAGGCTGCATGTAGAGAAGATAATGGAAGAGAAAAAAAAAAGAGTTCTACAATTACAGAATGGTTATTTTATTTTTCAAAAGGAAGTTATCATGAATGTATTGTTTAAACACCAGAAATTCTAGGTACAGGACTTAGAATTTGCTGAACAACCCATAAAACAGACAGCTTTGCAAAGTACAAAGTAACCAGTTTTTGTATTAAAGAGTAAAAAAACCCTTTTCTTACTAATATATATATTTATGGTTTTAGTCAAGAGACAAAAATGATGAATTTTTATGTGCACATACCATAAAAGAGATTTTGATTCCAAGGTAGAAAGAAAAAAAAAAAAAACAGTTCAGTAAAATTTATTCTATTCCCTAAATATTAGGGAAAATACCCTAGGTCTCTCTGCTTATTATTTATAACATTTACACAAAGATATGAATAATTTTATCTGCAACTACACTTTAAAAAGGTACTGTTCTTCCTCCAAATAAAAACCTCTATTTATATAAGCAGAAATGCTTTATCCTGAGGACAGTGTACCCAAACATAATATTTTCATTCTATTTAGTTTTATCTTAGACATAAGAGTATTTTTTCTTTGTTTTTGTAGCTAGATGGATCCTAAAATTAACCTCCTAAATCTTCATTCCACCTTGATTTAGACTTGAAATTTAAATAAACAACAATTCTTAATGGCAGACTCAAAGCTCTTACAAAAAACCTGCTCCAATTCCTACAGTGGGGTGGCTAGTATATGCCTAGTCACTGCAATTGCTTCAAGCTTTATAAACAAGCTTTACAAGGCAAAAAAGGAACTCTAACCAAATGCACATTCTCTAATAGAAAAAGAAAGGACTTTTTAAGAGGGATGTTCTGAAAACTTAATTTCAAGACACAGGACAGGGAAACCTGTATTGGTACTTTTCCGGAGTGGGTTTGTAATTTTCTGTTACTTTGGTAACTGATGTTTGTATAAGAAGCTGATAAGGCAATCAGAACTTCACCTTTCCTTCAGAACATCACGTGATAACACGAAGAGATGTTGGTGAGACTATAATATAAAAAGGATATGAACAGAAGTGGATGCCATGAAAGTAGAAAATAAATTCATGTCAACTATTAAGCTATTTAGAGAAGAAAGATGAGCTTTTCTGTAGCTGGCATTAGAGCTCTGTAACATATAAGCCAATGCACTCTGATTTCTTAACCCAATTTCACATGCTCAAGTCCTTTGTCACTGTGTCTGCTCACAGCAGCAGCTACATTAAAAGCAGGTGATAGAGCTGAGTACTACAGTGACCAGCAAAAACAAGATTTTAATATATTAGAACACATCTCAATGTAACAGATTTTGTTGATCCCATCAAACCACGCTACTGAAGAGGAAAAAATAAAAGCCTTAAAGATTACATCATCCATAATGAAATTACATAGCAGAAAAGCTGTTAAAGGAGAACACAAACACTTCTGGACAAGGAATATCTTTCTGTAAAAACTGAAGAAGCTAGTACCTAATTGGCAGAATAAACTGACTCTGAAGGAGACCTCAGGTAGTTCAAATTGAAGCACATACACCCCGCTCAAGAAAAACACTGAAAGAAAATGTTTCTTAGAATTATAGAATGGTTTGGGTTGGAAGAGACCTTAAAAATCTTCTAGTTTCAATATTCCTTATTTCCTATTTCGTTTGTTGTGTTATTCTCTTCTCACAGCTTAGCTTTTATTTTGAAAGACTTCCATAGAATTCTTTACTGGCTAAAAAAAATAGTCAAGTTCTAAACCTCTGAATTGCTCTGAATTTATTATAAAGCTCAAATGCTCTGAACAGATGGAACAAATACTTCATACAGTACATCAGCCATCCAAAAATTCACAGGCTATATGCGTATAAAACAAGGAAAATTAGGTGGGTTAACAGCAGGAAAGTAGCTACAGCATCTCTGTGTGATGTAGAGACGTGACTGTGAGCCCTTTGTCTGGATGGGTGCCAAGGCCTCCCCACAGTTATCCTAGCTGTAAATAGGTAGCTCTTCATTCAAGCTGAGAAGAAAAAAGGCAGACAGATGTGATACCAGCCATATTGCTCCCTTGTGTGCTGTTGGCTGCAAAATACAAGTGGGCCTTAACCACACAAGATCGATAAGCAACCTGCATCCAGAAGAGATCTTAGGTAGGTTTTGTTTTAGGGAAACATACCCAAGTATCAAAGCATCAATAAGTCTGTTGGTTTCTTTACAGTTAACAAAAACCAAGCAAACAAATAACAAAAAAAAAGATCAACAAAACCTGAAATACAGATTTTTCAGCAAGAACAAGTCTCATTAGTTAATACAGTTTTAATGTAAGAGCTATTACATGCTTTAAAAAAAGATATTTCCCATTTTTACCCGTTTATACTGCTCCTCCAGCACTGCCCATGTTTTCTGCCTCATTCCTTTTCTAAATGGTTTTATTCTGTTTAAGTGCTTCTTCCACATTGACAATCTTTTCGGCCAGATTTTTTTCATTGCTTTGTTCCTATATCCAAAATGCAGAGCATCCCCACCTCTCTTCCCCACAGGATTCCTTTCTTTGTTCATGCTGCCTTTTTTTTTTTCCTCTACTCCTCTGTTTACTCCATGCCTTTGCTTATTTTCTACCGCTTCAGCAGAAAAGAGTCCAAGCAAAGATAAAAAACACAAATGGGAAGCAAAAACATTCCTTCGCTAGTCCACTGTTCCGTGCATGGAAGCATGCCATTTCTGGGGGAACAGTCCAACTGGCACCACAGCAATCCCTGGGGCACCGGACAAGGATGTTACGTTGCTCGGGCAACCACTCCTAATTGTCTTTTGGGATGCTGAGCAAACAAGATGGATTTTTTTTGCTGGTCTGGCTGAAGGTCACAGTAGCATGGTGGCAGTGAACACAGGTTACTGCCACAGCAAGTGAGGCACCGAAAAAACCACACCAGGCAGCCCTATATGCAGTAACAAGTCAATCACATATAAACCCCAATCTGTTCTGCAGCCACAGTCATGTAAGATAATGTGTACAACAGTTGTCATACAAGACTACAACAACTACTATGCCAGAGACAATGTTATTCTAGACTCATGCTGCAAGCAAATCTGAATGTTTCTCCTGGCTTGAAAAATTAAACATAAAAAAAAAGCTAATTATATATAACAGTATCCTACAAGAAACAGATTGTCAACAACAATTTGGCAGGGCACCATTAACATCTTTTAGAAATCAGGAAGAAAAATCTTCAGAAAGTAAATGTGTGCTGAAAGAAATGAAGACAGAAGCTTTAAGAGCAAGAGCTACTGCCTCAAAGTTCCTCCAGAGGGTTCATCTCAGTATATGAATATTTTGCATCTTAAAGAAACACACCATATGCTGGGATGACTTTTCTTAACTAGAAAAGTCTGCCTTATATTTTTGGAACAAGCAAGTTTTTCCTTGGGCATGTTTATTGACATGTTTCATAAACCTCAAATCCTTAAAAAAAGAACCTATTTTGGCTGCGTGAAAAGCAGATTCTTTTTTAGTTCAGAGACCAAAAGGAGAAAGAAAGGAGAAATTTAAAGTAAAAAAACATTTAAACATCAAGACACACCAAAATGAACATTTCACTGAAAATGTATTCAGACAAAATTTCAGTTTTTTCAAAATTTTCTGTATTCTTCCTTTTATGAAAAATATTTGTTAAACAAAATCCAAATTCAGTAACAAAGGCACAAAACTGAAACATTTTTCAGAGCATAACAAAACAATAAAAAAAGTGCAGTTGCACTTCCTAATCGGACAGAGTCAAAAATCCTCTTGTGTATCCCTGTACTGTCTCTCTGTACAGGAAGTACAGTTCCACCTGAACCTCTCTGGTTTTTCTTGGTGCTGGAGACATGCAGAAACTTCCAGCCTATCCTTTAAGACTCTAGCAGAAGGATGGAAAATTACCCAAATTTTTCTCCTAATTGTGTTTACTCTGTTTTCACTGTGGTGTCTGGCCTGTAACACTGAGGTTTCTCCAGCCCACGTTACTGGATGCAATCTCTCTCTTCCCCGAGTTTCTCCAGACCTGCACACACTGAAGCACGCTATAATAAGCACATACACGTGCCAAATTTAAGGTCTAGGAAGGGACTGGACCAACTGGGTGGGGTAAATGAGTATCTTGAGCTCCCTGTGGCACTTCCCAGTCCAACAGCAGAGGGAAAGATTTGCTAACGGCAGTATGTCATGCTCCCTGCTCTGAGTACTGCCATGGGCAGGACACCAGGCTCAGCAGACCTAATGAACCACATCCAGCCTGTGCTCATCTTTCATGTCTAGGGGAGGAAGAAAGGGGAAAAAATATTTTCAAAGTCATTAGCTGTATTTTTCGAAGGATGCTGTCTTCACTCTTTTTTCCCCCACAGATCATCCTGGTTCCCAAGGCCTGGGAATAGATCCCACTACACAGAATAAGAGACATAACTGTAGAAATCTTGTACTTATTTATCCACAACTGGTCAGAAAGCTCTCGTATAGTGTTTGTTTAGCTGGATTTGCATGTACTTGCAACCATGTTTGGCAAAATAACTTTCTTAGCCTCCATTATTTCCATAGTGGGTGGCTCTTTCCATGTGTGTCACATTTTCAGACATATTCCCCTATCCAAGGAAAGCACTCCAGTTCTCTAACATAAGAAAGCAGATTTTACCACTGAGACCACTTGAACAAGAAGACCATCTGAGAGGCCCACATCACAGATAACTGACTGTCAAGATGTTCTGCATCCCAAAACACTGCCACTAGCACTTAACACACCAACAAGGTCAACAATGTCCTGCCATTATCACTCAGGGGCTTTCAACTTTCACAAAACATACTCAGAGGCATTTTCAATTTCATAATGACACTTTAACATACACAATATAAATAGATATGACAAAATATTGTTATTTAAGCCTGGAGGAAGAGACAAGGGGGAGTCACATTTCTCTATTATAAATTATTATGCACTCTGAAACATTAATAAAACTAGTGACATTAGAGGACTGTATTCAGAAGATAAATAACATGAAAATTAAAGACTTGTCCTCACAACTACTACTACTGGAAGTGTGTTAATTTTCTGAAGACCTGTGTGAGCAAATGATGGGTTACAACTTGCACTAATTCAGTGTTACAAAGGAAAAAGGTAACTGTGGGTCTTTTCTATTTGCCTTCTGTTTTCGGTTATGAGCCGATTTTCGAAGACACTTTTCCTTGTACAGTATTTATGTGCAGGCCTCGATGTTTACTGCACACATAGCTTCTCATCTGTCTCAGGAGGGTTCAAGGACGACACTGCTTGAGCCCTTCAAGTTGCAGGGCAGAGATATTACAGACTCACAGGCTCTGGCTGCACTTGTGCATCCATGGTGATTGCCAATAAAACAAGTATTTTTTTAATGACTTGGTACTATACGTAAAAGCAGGAATACAGGGGGATGCCCAAGATAAATAAATGCATATTGTAAACCATCAAATTATTTTAAAAGCCCTTTTGTTCTCATATCAAGCTGACATTTCATAAAATACACTAGCACCAAAATGAACAGCATTCTCTACATACTCTGTACAGACATAGAGTCAAGAGAAAAAGCATTTGTGGTCTCTTTTACTTAAGACTAAAATGTGACCTAAATTAACACTGAGTTAAAGAAAATAAAAAGACCTCCAGCGGTAAGCAGCTGAACATAAATCTGATTGTTTTGATTGCTGCCATCATGATTTCTCAGAAGGAAGCAGCTCAGCCTTCACCTGCAATTCTGTTAGGACTGATTCTCAACCTGAAGAGGAGGCACATATTACTGCTGGGTGTATACTCAGCTCAAGATGGGATACTAAAAATTTTCTTTTGTGACGACATCTGACTTCATTCGTGTAACATAATTCCCTCAGTTGCCAAGATTCCATCCACACCTCCAACTTTGCTGTTAACAACCGCCGTAAGATTTTATCTGCGGAATTGGCCGAGCCAAGAAGATGTGCTGGCTGTCACAAACTCCAATCAAACAGAGTTCATTAAGTATTCCTCCTCCCTCTGCTCACTGACTTTGACAAATCAGGGGGCACTGTTCCCACTCAGAGTTTCTTATTCCCATGTAAGATGCTGACAAATTTGGATTTTCCAGAACAAGCTCAATAAAATAGGGGCAGGATTCTAGTGATAAACTTGCATGAATAAAACTGGTGACCAAACTACAAGCATCCTCCTCTCTCTTTTCAGGAATCACACCTCTATGAAACAGAAAATTTAAGCACCACCACCAAAGCAGAAAAAGGAATAGAAGGGTTCACTTCATATTTTGCTGGCAATGAATACCTAAATGTAGAATCACAGAATGGTTTGGGTAGAAAGGGACCTTAAAGATCATCTAGTTCCAACCCTCTGCCATGAGCAGGGACACCTTCCACTAAACCTGACTGAGCTGCTCAGAGCCCCATCCAACCTGGCCTTGAACACTGCCAAGGATGGGGCAGCCACAGCTTCTCTGGACAACCTGTTCTAGTGCCTCACCACCCTCATAGTGAAGGACTTCTTCCTTATATCTGATCCTAACCCATCCTCATCAGTTTAAAACCATTACTCCTTGTCCTGTCAACACACCCTTGTAAAGAGACTCCCTTTAGGTAATGACAGGTGCTATAAAGTCTCCCCAGAGCCTTCTCTTCTCCAGGTCGAACAACCCCAACTCTCTTAGCCTGTCTTCATAGGAGCCGTGCTCTAGCCCTCACAATTTTTCTCAGAAGTTGCAACTCGAGTCCTCATGCTTTTCTGAACTTCTAATGCCATACAGCCCATGGTTTGAAGTTCAGCATCTCCTTTTTTAAGCTTCCTGTTGCCTACTGATTTCTTACTTACTGAAAAATCTTGTAACATTATGTGGCAGTAACATGTAGGCATAAGAATAGTCCTGAAAACTATACCTCATGCAAGATTAATGCCAAAGTATAAGCAATAAAATGCTTCTATATTAAAAACCATAAAAGACACCATAAAGATAGAAACAGAGATGAAATTTTTCCCTCTGCTCCTTGTTACCATTCACAAATTATAAACTCAGGTAAGGGCAACTCAGTATTTGTAAATTCATTAGAATAAAAAACATTGATTCTGAGTCATTTAGGCAGTGAAAATATACTGTGATATATTTATACATAAATGTTATCCCAAAAAAATTTTTATCACCAGTCATAATACTGTCATTATCATAACTAAATGTACCTCGAGAAAGTTATACCTGAACACTGAATTAGAGCACCCAAGTTCTACTCAAAAGTGAGACTTAGTGTTTTTCCATTGAAACTTTTCATTAATATGTATATTGCCAAAGAATGAACAAAGATACTGAACTTAGCCGCTTTTTTTAAGGCACTTTAGGACAACTTCCTACCCCAACATTGTGAAGTATTTTGTTACCCTTGACATTTATTTTATCTCAATACCGACTGTCCTGGGGTGCGTTTCAATTTCTGTTGCAATTTCTTTTTCTTCTTTGAGAGGAGAAATTACTCCAGCTGTAAGGATAACAGTAATTTTCTTAAGTAACTCAGTTAATTTTTTCAACATTCTTCAGTCCTTCACAATAGCTGGTAAGTCAGCATTTAGCCAAATATGTGTCAGTAACCTCAGCCAAGATGCCCATAGCCATTTACACAGAAGAGAAACTCCCCTGCTGTATGCAATACCTGTTCCAAAATTCATCAACACCAGAAAATGGCAGTAAAACAATTCTTGAAAGACTACCAAGCAAATACGCTAAGGAAGTAGAAAGGACTTGTAAGGTTAATTGCATTACTGCTACATGGTAGTAGCAATGACACCTGACAAATATGTTTTGGGACAGCTTCCCAACTATAAAAATTCTAAAAGGCAGCTCAAAAAGGAGGGGTGAAAAGCACTGTAGATATTCAGCTGGAAATTGCAGTGTTCTGGAAAGGAAATTTCAAATTCATCCTTATTTTCTCTGATTTTTAGCAAGCATCCTGAAACAGAAAAATTGCATCTATTTTACAAAGCAGGGCTTTGCCCATGCATTTGGAAAACTTAGGAAGGTTACTTTCCTTTATTTTTTTTTGTGGTCTCTACAGCTGTCCAGTGCAGTTGTCTCCACTCCCCCACCACTCCAGTCAGATCCTCAGAAGACAAAAGGCTATGTAGAGTAGAAGTCCATAGTAGAAGCTTGAAATCTACAGTCCATTCCTTTCAAATATTTATGTTTTAGCCTTTGAAATTATTTGTAAAAGGTCTATTCTGTCTTATAGTATTTTCATGTATAAAAATTAAATGGGACACCAAACCCTCCAAAGCACCAGTACTTAAACACAGATAAATTCCAGTGACTAGGAAGATAACATGAGCCAGCACATTTCCGAGTAAGCAAAAATCTAACCCATGACAGGGATCATTTTCAGTTTCCTACAAAGTTTAATTTCCGCAAATAAAACATTCACCCTCTTAAATTGAACACAAAGGCTTTAAAAACGCACCACAGTTGCATCATTACTTGATTATTTAATTCATAAGTACCAGCAATGGTTGGCAATGAGAATGACAAGCACTAAGTACACACTATACAAAATACAAATTAAAACCAGCTGTCTGGAAAGCACAGAGAAGTCTGAGAAGACTGGACGCTTCACACTTCCTCATTTATCTTTTAATGGAAAAAATTGACATTAGCTGAGAAAGTATTGATTTTCTGTGCTGTAACCTGTGGGCAACTAAAGATTTGAATTTCATTTTTGCAGCATACCGAGATTGCTTAAAAAGAAAAATTTCAGAGAGGTCTGCTTGAATTACTTCCTGGGTCCCACAATACATATAGACATTTATTTCTGTTCAGACTTGTCCTTCTAAATGAGAAACTTGCATTTGGAAGTTGCACCATTACATTTAAATCTGCTTCAGCATGGTTGAGATGTATAACCCACCTTGAGAGAAACACCAAGCTAAAGTGCAAAAATATTTCACTTGCTGCCATTAAGCAGTGGCACCTTACACTGCTTCTAGGCACGAGAACTGGTAAGAAAATAAGAGATTTTCCTTGGTATGCTTACACTGTGACTATCCAGGCCTTTTGATCTCCAAGGTTTTTTTCCTCTTATACCCCCCAGCCCCTGGCAGTACCCCCCAAGGATCTCCTGAGATCCTAAGGACCTCAGAGGAAGCACACAGGAGTGGCAGCTGGAAGGAACACACATGGAGCATCATCAGCCTGGCCAAGGGGACGTGGCTGTGTCCCCAGGAGGAGCAGTGAGCCTGGGCACAGGACTGGAATTCCGAGAGCAGTGAATTAACGGGTGGGGAGTGACCTGTGGAGGAGAGACAGAATGCTAAAAAGGGCAAGATCTGCGGAAGATGTCTGAGTGCTGGAAAGCCAGAAGTGATGAACACACCCCCGGTGCATTTGGCTTTAAAAAAATCAGTTTCAAAATAAGTTTGTACTCATTACATTTCTTTATAAGAAACTAAATTTCACCTACAAACAGATTTAGCTAATGTTGGTGGTTTTCTCAGTGTTATATCACACAGCTATGACAAATTTTTCATGGCAAACTACCCAAGAATCAGCCAAGAAAGCAGAACTATGTGTTCCTCCAGATATCTGCAGCCTAAAGAGCAGTTTGTTTCTACTAGTTTTCAACATGGGAATGCTGCCATAGATGTTGTATAAAATCTCTGAAGCTGCCATACCCTCCACAAGCATGTTCTGTGTTTCTCAGCACTGAGCACAGCGCCCACAGGCAGACAAAGCAGAACAGGAAACAAAACCACAGAGAGCTTACCTCTGAACCTATGCAGTGGCATCACAAAATAAAACTTCTTTGTTATGAGATACTGCCCTTTTTCTAGAGAGAGCTATGAGCCTAATATACATCAATCACTGCCTAAATAGTTCTGGTTTACTATACATAAAACCCCTTCAACTGATGTAAGCTAGCATACTTCTGTTCCCCTTAAGGGAAATTCACCGTGTTTATCAAGTTATTTTAGTATCTACCTACTTTTTACACAGCATTATTCCTTACTGCATCTTTGAAATTATTTTTACTGACTTATTACAAAAACACATGTGAAAAAGAATGAAGAAAATGTAGACAATTCTAAAGTCAATGTATTTATACTTTACAAAAGAATTCTTGGTAACTTTAAAATAATTCAAATAGTCACTAGTATATAGAATAGTAAAGAGATACAGCACAGGTTTATGACTGGTATTTGATAGCTTTATGCAAAATGATTGAGCTAATGTGCTCACAAAGTTAAGAGGAAAGAATAGAAATCTGAAAACACTGAATAAATCTTTAAAAATTACACCAGAAATACCATAAGGTGGCAGGGAATAATAGTATCTCCGTGCCTTTGCACCACAAGCTGGCAGCCAAGGGCCAGTACAGCTCTGGGCTGGGCAGGCAGCAGGAATCAGAGCTGAAGGCAACAATCCTTCCTTCCCTGCCCCGTGCACTGCCCTCGTACAGTGCGTTAACAGTTTGAGTAACATTCCAACTATTAGCATGTGCACACATCAGAGAGGACAAGTGGATATTTGGATCTATAAAGGTCATACAGCTGGGAGAAAAATGAGGCACTCAGGAAGGCACAAAACATCAGGAGAACTATGAGCAGTGATCTGTTATGCAGCCTCTGCAGAACCAGTCTAGGCATCTCAACTGGAAACCTAAAACCCAAAGGTACTGAGAAAAATATCACACCTTTAGGAAAGGCCACATGATTACAACACAGCTCTTTTATCCAAACTTACTCTTTGTAGATTAATGTTACATTGTTTTGGCCAAAACACTATGAAAACCCAAAGAAATTGAAGAATAGGAATTAGTAAATTTTAAAGGCAAAAAACCTGACACTCTCTCCTCTTCCTAATGTAGCTCACGAAATTTAAATTTGTAGCAGGCAGACAGACACACACAGCAGCTCTTACGGAAAGAGTAGGAGCTATGAACCCAAGCTGCCATGCCATTGCTACATTTCAGAGCATCTGCAGATCCAACCACAACCTTTGCATCACCAGAAATGGAAATTAAAAAGCATATCACAGATTTCTTCTGAAGCTGTTTCTATCCCTTAAACTCACAGATACTGCACAACCACGTGGAGCTATTGAAGAGTCCTGTGAGGGTCTCAGGGTTGGTCAGTTGGGCTAATTCTAACCCTCATTTCTGACTTGGTTTGAGGCCTCCCCCACTAAACCTCAATCCACATCAAAAGAAAGCACAACCATTATTGTATTAATTAGAGACAAAAGCCACTCTTGTTATTAGTTGTAAGCTCTGTCAGAAAACAGTATTTATGGTGACTGGGCAAGAGACAGTTTGCAGCTACTAAAGAAAATACCTTGTTTTGGTTTTTTAAAGATTATTTTGCTTTGCAAATAGTAATTGCGTTGCATGTCAGTGAATTGCATACTGCAAACTGACCATGGGTTTTATATGTAGGCTACGCTACCAATGATTAGGAGAACCGAGAAAAGCCTGCTCAGTGGAACAGCACATAATTTACATTTAGCTTCCCACAGCATATTTGCACACCCACACAATATAGGTCACAGTTAAGAAGAGTTAGAGAACTCTTTTTTTTTTCCCCTTCCGTCAGAAAATGCATTATTTTTGCCTATGATTATGTCACCCAAGAATATTAAACCAGGTAGCAACTATGACCTGCCCATACTTCCTAGAAGTTACAGACAGAACCAAGTTCTGAACCAAGTTCTTGGTCAGGCACAAGTGAACATGGAAAGACAACTTGTATTTAGCTGACAGGAAGAGAGGGGGAAAGGAGATGGATTTTATGCATTCTTCAGCCATTACACAGAAAGAAAAAGCATTTGTCTGGCTACAGAGCTGACCAATATTTTACATCAAGACTCATCATCTGACTACTCTACAGCTCTATTTCATATCTTTCCCATACTTCTGGTTTTGACAAGCATCTTATGAAGCTAGTTCTCCAGACACAAAATAAACCCCAGAATCACAGACTTTAAACAGAAAAGCAACATAATTACTTACCAGAGGGATGTATATGTCATGCTCACATTGGGGTCCGAAGGACCTCAAGATGACTCAACACCAACTGCTTGTTTCAGATCTGCAAGCTGTTTTATGCTGAAGCTTCTTCCTTTGAACTATCATTTCCACCATCAGCCACCACCTTCTCACCCAGCTGACCCACTCTACTCTGAAAGAAACATTTGTCACTAAACTAACCACTCCAGCTTCCCATTTTCAACGTGAAAGTCCCTTTATCTGGTCCATTTCTTGCCATTTCTGTAGCTCTCCATCAGTGATTCTGCCTTTCTATTTTCCCTAGATCTATCCTAACCAGGTGACAACACAGCTAACTGGCTCCCTAAATATAAACACATAAAAGAAAATAAGTTGCTTTCCACCATTTTCCATTAAAATAAATTAAAGAAACTTATCTTCTGGCCAAAATCTCAGAAATCATAGCCTAAGAAGATGAGCCACAGTCTCTCTGGGTTAATTTCTCTCCGACTTCTCCTGTAACACTGCCATTTCTTTCCAAACAAGGTTGAATTTGATTTTCAAAGGCAGAAGGGAGAAACAGTTAAACGCTGTTTTCCTGAACAAGATCAAAAGGGCGTCAGGCATCCCTGAGTAGGTCAGCTATAAAAATCCTCATAAAGTACAAGTGGGGGCAAGAGTGCATTTGCAGTTCCACTGAAGATGCAGGTTGACGACGCACAGGACAGAGACAGTAAAGGCAGAGGTGAAAAGGGAAGAAGAATCATCAGCCTGGAACCATTACTGTAGGATGTTAACAGAAACTTCTCTTGACCCAAATTCCATTTAACATCATCTTATCCATACTGGATTTGTCACAGGGGAAGAGAATGGGGTGGCAGCAAGAATTGACAGACACCACTGCATCACACAATCTGAATAAAATAAAGCAGTATTTTATTAAGCAGGATGAATGTGGCATTTCTATTCCACCTTGTCTATTCCAGGATACACGCAAATCAAAGTCCAGGTGACTCTGCCACAAGAGACCCTGAGGAACAGAATGCTCACTCCAGCTGCTCAGTGTGTCCAAGTCCTGACCAGTGGCCTGGACCTCACACCAAGCTGTTCCCGTCCAGCTCAGCCTTCCAAGTGGCAGAGGTATGTGCCTGTCCCTTGTCATGCTCCCCCACACCTGGCTACTGCTTTAATTCCTTTCTCATTAAGTTATTATTTATTCCTTTCTCATTTAAACTATCAGCACGAGCCATGAAAGTCTCACCAATTGCACTACCCATATCTAAGGTCAATTAGCAGTCACCACCAAGGTTCCTGTAACTCTTTGGTCTCCCACCACAAAGGCTGCAGGAAACAGGAAGGTAGGAACTGCTACAGAACAAAGTTCTTCTACTGTTTTTCCATTTTGCAGGATTGATCAGCTCAGCTGCTGCTGGGCAGATGTAGCCAAGGCCTCCTCTGTCTGAGCAGGCAGGCTTCACTCCGTGGCACAGGTTTCATACAGGCTCTTCTTTGGGCAGCCTGAGCTTGTTACATTTCTCAACAGAAAACCTTTCAGTTCATCATTTGAAAACGTGTATCACATTCCAAGATAAGGTTTCTTGAAATCGACCTACAGATCATTCTTAGACAAATGTTATCTACTTTGGGTTGACATGTTTTGACTTCGTTGACAGAGCAATCCCAGAAATAGACCCCACTGTACTGATGTAAAGGATCCAACCATTTTAATACCTCTGCACCCTTCCCAATCATAATTCACTAATTTAACTGGGAATAACATAGGCTCTAGAAAAGCCTCATACCAACAGAACAGCATTTGCATTAGAGAGTGGGACTACATTTGATACCACATAGGGATCTGTTAATCCAGCCTCGTAAGTAGAGAATCCACCAGTACCTTTGCATCTCTGCTAGAAACGTGTAAATCAATAGGGACTAAGCATGATTTTTGTGATTTTCACAAATTTCATGAGAACTGAAAAGTACTGGGGGGTTTATGCAGTTTATAGGCTAGAAGCATTTCCATCTCTCAATTTCCACTGAAAAAAAAAGGGTATATAAAACTATTTCAGCAGAGTTATGAATGTAAGCAGTCAGATCACACTGTGAGAGATCATAACCAAGACTGCTATCTGCTAAATTCTGCGTAGATTCGGCTTATCCACCTGATTCTCAGCATCCCAAAATAAGGAGGAAAAGATTTGTTGGAATGGGAAGAGGGTCTAAATTCAAAAAATGTGAAATATTTGATTGAGGAAAACAGAACCTTTAAGATATGCCCAGGGACTGCACTCTGAGAGAAATACAGATATCATCCTCCAGCAAGAAGACAGCAAGAAAACCACGTTTCACAGAGGGAAATTAGGTTTTTGGTAGAAAACCTAATCTTTGAATCTAGCATGACATCTGCTAGTTAAAATTCTTGCAATTCTATATTAAACTCACAAGCAACTAGAGACTTCTTTTCTTTACACCTGAAACTAATGTATCCATTATCTCCTTTAAGAGAAGTGCTCTCAACTAGTATTAAAATATATTCCCCTTTAAGGAACTGAAAAAAAAAAAAAAAGGAAATTATTTAACTTGGTTTCAAAATGCAGCTGCTCTCTCTGCTACAGTGAGGCATTTCTAAGAATCATTACAAAGCTGTCCTAATTTAACCATATTACAACTGCGATGCATTCCAGACCCACCCTTCTTCAATCTCCAACTTACTCTTCCTACTCTTCCTTCAAAACTTCTCTTTTTAAAGTTATAGGTAACAAGCAATGACATACAATCTTTTTCGGTTTCTGAGTTGGTGATGGAGAGGCTCACATTGAAACCATTTAAGCAACCAGTCTGCAGCTTTCTCAGAAAGACAAGCTTGGAAATTCACCATCTCCCTACCTGCTGCTACCACCCATAACTGTAAATAGCCCTCAGCACATACACATTTCACTTGGAACTAGTTTATAAACACCTGGAAATTCCATAGGATTAATATAGATATAGATATAGATATATAGATATAGATATAGATATATAGATATAGATATAGATATAGATATATAGATATAGATATAGATATAGATATATGCCAGGAAAAAAAAAATTCAAAATTTCTGAGCACCATCTATTTTTCACTGTTAATAGAAAATTAACAATTTTCTGGGTTTCACCTATGACGACAAAACAAAATTACAGAATAATTTAGGTTGGAAGGACCCTTTAGATATCACTTGGGTCAAATCCCATTTAAAAAAATTAAAAACAAAACCAAAACAATGCTGTTTTTTCCTCATTTAACAATTGTCTCTAGTATTTTGGTATTGTTCATTTTTTTCCTCCCTTAATCTTGGCAAGTCTATGCAGCCCAGGAATTTCCCTAAAAGACACAAGTCTGACTGTCTACACAGGGTAATTCTTGTGGTATTCTCCCATCTTCCATTTTTCACATTTAGCTGTTCTCCCTTTCACTGGTTTATCAGCTGTCAGCACCAAAAGGTTCTTCCACCCTTTTTCAACTCTTTTGAAAGGAACAACACCAAAAGAGGGACACACTAGAAACACCATTTACTAGGACATATATAGCACTGGCATTTAAAAAACCCCAAACTTTTAACTTCCTCCATGTCCGCATTCTGACTTACAAGAAATAGCTGAAAGTTGTAGGTTTGTATTTACAGCTCAGAAAATCTTAGTATGGAAATGGTGAAATTAATTACAAACATAAAACACCACTCATAGCATAAACTCTACTAATAGGGCCTAAGACAACAGCAGTAGGATATGGGGTAATGGTTTTAAGCTAAAAGGGAGTAGATTCAGATTAGCTATAAGGAGTAAGTTTTTTTATGATGATAGTGACAAAACAGTGGAACAGTGAGGTAGTAGATACCACATCCCTGGAAACATCTAGATCAGGATGAATGGGGCTCTGAGCAACCTGATCTAGCTGAAGAATGTCCCTGTTCATTGCAAGAGGCTGGACTAGCAGACCTGTCAAGGTTCCTTCCAACCCAAACCATTCTGTGACTCTATAACTACATATTCTGTAATATTTCATAACATTACAACCAAATTCAGCTCATGTTAGCTGGCCCCTCATTATATAGCTTTCTTTTCACTAGATTTGTGGCAGCTGGAATTTCCTTTATATGACCAAAGCCATATTTTAAATTTGCCAGAAATCCAACATCCCTCAAACGGCCTGAGGATGTTTGCTTTCATTTGTGTGTACTGCACCTGTTGCTGCTTCGTTCAACACCTACAATGTTGATATGGCAAATTCAACACACAAACAACCCCCCCCCCAAAAAAAAAAAGTAAGCATTTACTTTAGTATTCCACTGTGAAGGATTTTTTTAAATCTCATTAAACTTAGCTTAAGAAAGAAACACAAGCCTGAAGGAAATTCTTGGAGAAATTCCTTTTTGAAGTGTAATTGCCCAGAGTAACATTTCCCATGAAAATTATCTACAGAAACCGCTGCCTTTTCCCATACCAGGAGAGTCGAAAGCTTCAAAACCAGAAAGCATTTAGTTACAAGGAAGAAAAAAAATCTCCCAGAAATCTCTGGGAATTGTTTGAATTGTTCAGTGTTTAAAAAAAAATTAGAAAATACAAGAGTAATGTACAAGTATTTGCTACCCTATACACGAGGCAGAGGGGCTAATTAAACCATTAGGACAGGCTCACTGTATACACACACACATTAAAAATATAATCACACACATCTTTAGCAGTGAAGCACTAGCAGCTCCTTCCTGTCTCCTGCTGCAGTGACAGCAGGTTCTCCAGCAGGGCACAGGGACAGAAGGCTGACTAAAGTCCCTTAAGAAATACAGCCCTCCTGAGACAAAGCCGCATGGTAAAGAAGCATAAATTCTCAGGATTCTAAATTATTATATTAAAAAAAAACAACCAACCAACCAACCAACAAAAAAACCCAAAGAAAAACCCATGCTGATATCACATGTATTTGGAAAAAGAAGAGCAAAACCGTTCACTTCTGTCACACTAAGAAATCCATCAGTAGCTGGCTCAGCTGAAGTGTCCAGCACCAGGGGTACACACATGCACATATCACACACACACGTGCCAGAGGACTAAAGGAAAATGAAGCAGTAGTATGAACACTCTCTGCTTTCATCTCCAGAGCAGACTGGAGGAAGAAGTGGCAAAGGAGAGCAGTCCCATGTCCACCACCATTTGCAATAGAGCAGGAGGCCAGGGACTCCCCTATTACAGAAGACATGGAGCTTTACCTTTCCATAGCCATCGTGGCTTTGTAATAATGTCCAAATGTCTGCTCAGATGCACAGTAACTCTCACACCTGTGAGTAAAGTTATGTTTTGGACGGTTGTATAAAAAACACATCCAAGCATATAAATATGCAGAGTACAGCCCTCCAACACCAGCACGTGGGAAAAAAACCCACACGTGCTCCTACAAGTATATGCGAACCAGTGATCACATCGCAGACATTTAAGAATAAGCTCTCAGAACAGGCTAAGAACAAAAAATTGCCTGCAATAAGCAAGGCTGCAGACAAGGTCCCCAACAGTACAGCTCTAAGCACTATGGAGGATCTGGGAGCGCAATAGCAAATTAATGGGAAGTGGAAGAGCAAGCTTGATGAACTACAGTACAACAAAAGGTATCTCTTTCAGCCCGCAAGAGCAAGGGGAAATGTTTAGGGAGTCTTCAGTAATAAACCCTCCAATATTGTTTTCCAGATATACATCCTGCCATGTACTTGGAAAGAAAAGGTTGTTTAAATATAAACCCTTTAGGGTTTTCAAATAATCAGTGTTGTACACATCTCTGTTAATTTATCTAAGATGCAGAGAAAACATAAAGTAGTCTCCTTGTGTAGTTTTTAAACAAAAAGAAAAGAAAACCCTATTTATTATATATACATAAAAATGCTTCACTAAATATATAAGATCCATAACAATGACATCTGCTTAACCTCTAAAGGTCAAGGTTATGTCATTTACACCAAGATAAAAGTCTAATTATAGTATCTACGGCTGTATGGGCAAAGGCTGGTTATTAGAAAAGAACTACTATAAACCAAACACAATTACACTGTACAGAAACCATTAGATATTTGATGAGATTTTAATCTTTGAGCTGGTATCATTCTGCAAGTTAATCATCTAGAGAATGGAAAATCTGTTAGGAATGCAATTAAATGTACTAATTCCATTAAAATTGAGCTGATATAGTTAATTGTAGTCCTAAAATAGCAATTTCCTCACACCTTCACTAAGCATTTTTTTTTCATCTACTGAGTAATAGTATATTTAAGGAACACTTTTCACTTAAACTCTCAAATAAGATTTGTGAATACTTTTGTTCTGTCACACTACCCCATACAAGTTGCACTGACGTTTGCTATTCGACCTTGGCTTCCTAGTTTGCTCTGAGAAGTCCAGCGAGGTCTTTTGTTTCGGTTACTGCTAGTCCATGGTACCTGCATTGCTGAAGCTTTCGGGAAGAAAATCACCAATGTATCCTCCCAGCACACGCCAGCAATTAGAAACTGACATGAAATGACGAGCCAATGGCAAAACTCACGTCATACAGTCATTTTAAGCATCAGCACTTCTGGCAAACACATGATTTCCAAACATCAGTTTTAATGAACCCATACATCTTCAAAATACTTGGAAGGGATTTGCAGCCTTGCTTGTAAATTGGGAATACAGGCTGTTCCTGCCCTTTTTTTGAGAGAAACAGAATGACAACAAAAAGGTATCCTAAGGGTGCATCAACTTGGCAATAGCTAATCTGCAACTGAATCTCACAGACCACACAGTTTATTGGAGCATTTTAAATTGCTCTGCAGGCAAGGGCGAAAAAATCACGACTTCGGGAAGCGCCAGGGAAGCCGGGGCTGACACGGGCGCATCTCGCTGCGCGGATGCCGTTACGTAACCCCGGCCCAGCCCTCCCGGTCCGGACGCTCCGGCTGCGCCCCGGGGCCGCAGAGCCACAGCCGGGCCGGGCCGGGCCGGGCCGGGCCACAGCCACAGCCCCAGCCCCGGCCCCGGGCCCGG
>VXAZ01000242.1:266065-290194 GCA_013399875.1 Gymnorhina tibicen
TTGGGGGGGGAAGAGGAGGAGTTGTTTTTTCTTCCCTGTACATCCTCCATCACAGCTTTTACAACATCCTTGACAGCTTAACACACCGGGAAGCTGGACTGTAGAGAACCTGTGTTCTCTACACAACCTACGTTATGGAGTGGAACAGGTCACCCTGCCGTGGAGCAGACAGGCTGTAGACTCATTTGTCTGGTTAGGGACTTGCCTCTGGCACCTGGTCCTTCTGCTAGGGCCCAGTCACTCCCTGTCCCCAGGGCTGGCACACTTCCTGCCCTCCAGAGATGGCCCTGAGGCCTCTCTTAGCAAACTGTACTCCTACTATTTACATCCCCCACCTCAGCCCTGCTCTCTGGTTCACGGTAACAAGATTGGAAATAGATTTTGTCATCCAAGAAAATCAGTTGAAATCCCTGGAGAACTAGATGCCACTGCCAGCAAATTTCAGTAAGAGAATGGGGGGAAAGGGCAAATACCTCTGAAAATAAGTAGATTTACAGCATTCTATAAATTATTGAACCTACACTATTCATTAGACAAAGACAAACAGGCTGTGTGATGCTGGTTTGTACTTTCCCCATTTCTCAAACTAGCAGCTCCAGATTTGGCAGTATCATTGTGCAACAAAGGATCATTTTGGGGATCCTGGCAAACGAAAGCCATAGTCATTTTCCTATTAAAGCAGAGACCTCCATAGAAGGATCCCTTGACACAGTATTTTTTGTGTAACTTCTCAGATAAGCTTCTTGGAAAAAAAGCTGAATTCTTTCAGCTGAACCTGCAAGTCTTTTTGAATGTGGTTGAATAAAGTTAGGAAACTCATTAAGTAACACAATTTTTTTCTTTTTGGTGTTCAGTTTCCAACAGTTGGAGCAGGAAAAACATTAAGCAGGACTTTGGTGGGTATCAGAGTAAGTTTTCATGAAAAATCCACAGAAAGATTAGGTAAGAAGCCACATACATTATAGAACACATTTAAGATCAGATTATTAGAGAGCGATGCCTCTCCCCCATTTAAGGTGTGAATGAGACAATATGCCAAAGTCAATAGTATGGATATTATTTAACAGTAAATGGGGGGGAGAAGGGGATGAGAGAGAGAGAAAAATAGGAAAAAGGAAGCAGGGGGAGTGGGGAGGGAAGAGAATGACAGAGAGACATCATGGTGATAGAAAGGTATCACCACCCGTGGATCCAGATGACGTCCTGTTACTTCTCTTCTGGTGTTCCCAGTTGGGGGGGGGAGTCCCATGAAATGTAGAGCTCAGTGGGTTAATATGTTCAGATGTCCATGGGAACACCCAAGCATGTCCCCTCCATGGGAGGGGGTGTTTTACAGTCTTTTGCAACACTGGATCTGTTGCAACATTGTGGATCCTGTGTAGTCCTTTGTGGAAGGTCTCAGAAATGAGTCTGGGAGTGCTTCGGGGGTCTTTGATGGCTTATGATCCCTCCTAACACATGACAGCTGCCTCTGACATCAGCGCAGTTGAGCCAGTTATGCCCCATCACAAGGGATGCATGCTGTCAGGCCTGCGTGTGAATGTGAATGTCCCGTGTGGATGTGACCTGCCCCGAGGAGGGGTGGCAGGAATGTCACAGCTGGGCTGGTTTGTGTGAGGGAAGACAACTGGCATGATAAAAACGTCACCCTGTCTCTGGAGGATCTGCTTCTTATCCAGCTCAAAGCCCAGCTTGTAGCCTCCAAGGCTGGGTGTTCACCCCCTCTGTCTCATGCGGAGCAGAGGCTTCTCCACCACAGCCCCAAAACCTCTCCTTCTCCACTGTGGTTGCGGGGCGAAGAGTGTGCAAACCTGGCCTCAGCAAATGAGCCTGTGGCTATGGCTGCCCCTGCCAGACCCAGCCAGAGCTGATTTTCCAGCACAGCTGCTGAGTTGGCTTTCCTTGTGGATACATTCTTCTACTCCAGCCTTGTTTACTTCTCCTTAGGCCTGAGGTAAGTGGACAATAGTACCACCTTTCTCTTATTTCAAGTTCCCATCAGGTGTCTTAACTAACAGTTCAATTTCCCAGATTCAGGTAGGGTGGGCTTCATGCAGCTTCTTGAGAGACTTTGCCATAGTGGGCAAAGGCCTTTGATGATCTCAACAGTGTTTAACACAATTATGATTTTTAAGTCTCGTACAGACAACAATACCAGGGATGTAGTCACTTATTTTTCTTCTAAAAGATAAGTAACAGGGCAAGGAGATGGAGGTGTCATAAGGTCACCATTCAACAACACCATTTCAGACAAGAGGTCACTCAACATCTGTGACATGAAAGAAATTCCAGAAAACTCTCTTGTTAATTAGCTAACTTGTTTCTGAACAACTTATTCTTTAATATTCTCTAATGATCTTGATACCAAATTCTTAAGTGGCTATTCTACAGATTGGGTTTTTTTCACTAATTTGCCTATACTTAAACCAAAGAGAAACAAACATGTAGAAGGGCAGCTTAAATATTTTTTAAATAATACAGTTATGTTACGTAGATGGTGGATGACAAATGCTGTGTATACACACAGGTACCCTAATCTTCTAAGGTCTTAATAATGCAGAAGTGTTTCTTAGATAACTGTAGTCACTCCCATTCTTTAAATCAGGCAACAGGGAAGTTTGCTAAACATAAAATGAAATGTTTGCTTACTAGCCCTATGCTGAGGATAAGCAGATCTATGGACATTGAAAATATTTGCTTACAGAACCTTAAGGAAATACTTTTATTTTCTCCTGTAATAAGCAATATTGTTGTTTCATTGCTGTCATTTATTGTTGGGAGGGGGTGTGTGTTTGGCAAAAGGGAACCATTAGGCAAGGCATAGGTAAAAGACATTTTTAATAAATGTTTTTGTAAATTACACCTTGCCTTTTTTGCATATTCATTGAATTATGAAAAACTGTGAGAGTACAGTAGTTATAACCACTGAACCGAAGTGCTTTGAAGAAAAAGCATGAAGTAGAGCAGCAAAGAGCATTAAGGAGTGTGTGATAATAAACAAATTAGGCAGAGAGAGAGCTTGGGAGGCAGGCTCATAGCAGGCAGAAGCTGTGAAAGGAGAAAGGCAGGCAGCAGCAGATGGAAACTGGTAGAGTAGGGGAGTGCCACAGGACTGAAGAGCCATCTCCAGGAATCGGAAAGCACAGCTGCCATTAGGACCAGGATCATGTAACCAGATCATCCCCTTTCTTTGACAGATACTGACCACCCAACATAACATTATTTACTTTCCTTTTTGAGTCCTCCTTAGGGCTGAATTGCTTAGAATACTTCTGGATGAGCACTGTTGCACCTAAATAGCCTAAAATTACTTGTGTGAAGACAACACAGTTTCCTGATGATCCAAAATTACTCAAGGTAGGCAAAATGAAAGCTGACTGAGCAGCTGTAGAAAGATCTGACAATAGTGAGCAATAGGGCAATGAGATGCTGGCTGAAAGTCTACGTCAATAACTGGAAACTAATGTAAACAGTAATGAAAATAACCCTAACTAAACTTACATAATAATGTGCTATAGATTAGCCTTTATTACTTGGAGTCATTGTGAGTAGTTTTCCGCAAACATTGGTTTGCTACTTAGCAGTAGTCCAAAAGGCAAACAGTGTTAGAAATTGCTTCAAAAGCAGCAGAAAACAAAGCAGGAAAGCTCATTACAACCCTACATAAATCTCTTTGCACTTGAGTGCTGCGTGCAGTTCCAGTTCCTTCATATGAAAATGTGAAACTAGAAAATGCATGTATGCAGCTGAAAAAATATATGCAGAAGTACGGGAGTGCATCTGTGTGAGGAGATAATTTCTAGCTGAACAGCAGACTGAGAAAGGATTGTCTTTTGCTCTATAAAATCCCCGATGATACATAGGAGGCTGACAGGAAGCAATCACGTGGTGGTTTTTATCACACAAGACTTTGGGAAGACTCAGTAAATGATTAGGCAGAGGGTTTAAAACAACAACTGGGAAAAAAACTTTTTCATACAGTGTTGTTAAAGCAGATGGGTTGCTTCTATACTACACTATAAAGCTGAAGAGAGAGGTTTTTAAACTGGGATTATGCAAATGAATGAAGGACAGCTGTAGGCACAACAATTTCCTTTGCAGTTCCTGCTGAAAAGGTGCCTGCCCACTGCCTGTTAAGAGTTGCCCAAGAAAGGACACTCTATCTGGGCTGTTCTCCCTGACATCAGTTTCCAAGCAGTGTAGAGAGCAGGATATCAGATTAACTACTGTGTAAATGGACCTTTACACAATCCTGTACAGCCATTCAAATGGTTTATTCTTTTCTTTCTGCACAGCTAGGTGTGAGAAACTAGAGAAAAGCAGCATCCCTACATATGAAAGCATACTCCTGCTTTTCCCCATCTTCCCTGGGAGTGAAATCAGTCTCTTAGTTCTTGATCTTTCCATTTGGATGTTCTTCCAGTCCCCTGAAGAGAATTTGGAAAAACTGTTTTTATCTTCTCAACATTTTGCTCTTCAGTTTCTGTAGTGATAGTCCCTATGCACTGGTCTATTCATTTCAGCACCATTTTCTGCTATCCTTTGTACAAGACTGAGGCACTACATAGCAAGAGAAGCATAATAACGTAAGATATGCATAGAATATACCAAAAATACTTTCCATATTTAAAGATCATCACAAAAAATAAAATCTAAACTATTCTTGGACATACCTGAAGGAAAAAGGAAAATTATGTCTTCTCAGTGAAGAAACTGGAGAGGGAAGTAGAAACACCCAGAGATGATTTAAAACTGAAGTTACAGATAAACTTAGATACATAATCATAACTTACAAGAGTTCTACTGAGAATATCCCTATTAAATAAAAAAAACCCAGAAAAGCAAATCTGAAATGCAGTTTGTCATAACTCCAAGAATCTCTGAAGACAAACATGGTAAATCAATCTCACATAAACAAACTCTATATGGTTGATAGTATAGTTAACTATATCCACTCAAAGATAAGGCAAAGTTTGTTTCATACTTGATTTTAGCAGTGGGTAGTAGTCCCGTGGCCTCATTTTCAGCACAATGCATGATTTCTTTACTATGTAGACTGCAACCGAAAGCAGTATAAACACTTTGAGCTATACCTTTTGAACAACAGAGAAAAAAACCCTCTGGTTAGAAGTGTTGTAACCACAATCCTTATAACCCTGCTGCCTATTACCAGCCCTCTACTTTCTATTCTAGACTCAGTTCTTTCAAGCTTCAGTATTTAAAGGACTTTTCTCTCAGTAACTCCACTAGAATAGCATTAAAAGGGTCACAGTGGTCCAGTTTCCTCTGCACTCTCTGAGAACTACCTAATTAATTTATTTTTCCAAAGCAACAGAGATTACCCAGCTTCAAACAGTTTCAGATGGTCTGCAGGATAAAAGTCCAATAATGCTGTTATATATGGGCATTGAGGCTATTTTTGTATCCTTAGCCTTTAACCAGGCAAAGGGTAAAACTTACTGTGATATCTGTTTATGGATAACCCATGTCTAAAATTCTGGCCATAATTTTAAGTAGCTTAGCTAGTAGGTTGCCACAGAGAAGAAAGGCAGCAAATTTTAATGTCCCTCCAGCATTATTATAAGAAGTGAATTCAGAATAGAATTTTATGGATTTGATTAAAATTTTAAAACATTAGTGGGTCAAAAGATACACTGCATGTTTTCACATGCCATTGCCTTTGATTTTGTTTTGCTGATTAAGCATAACTTCACTCCTGCTATCCTTAGATATAACAGACACATTAGAAAGGGGATTTAGTGTGCTCAGCATGAGGATAATCAGCATTCCGATACTTAAAATAACTTTCAGCCATCTTGCAATTTTATTTGTGAAGCTGCTTATAATTTCAAGTTTAGAAAGTACTTCCAGCATATATTTGCATTTCTGATTGTTTTGATGTCCACATACCTGAACATGCTCTGTTAACATTGCCCTGTATGTTTTAAAATAGCATCTGAAAAATTCACTCATTAGAACTTTCCAAAGACAGAACTTGGTCAGAAGAGCTGGAAGAATTCCCAGTGAAACTTCTGCACTCCCAAGCCCAGGATTTGTAAACACTTTCTCTAAATATAGAGTAGGGTTTGATCAGCAGTTAACTCTTCAGTCTTAATAAAGTCCTGCAGATACTCTGTATTACATATTGCATGTTAACATTGGATTTGGATACCCCACACTTTGTTTTGGACAAAGTTCCACCTTCCCAAGCCTCAGAGTCTGCAGAATTTCAGGAAAAATTCCTAATAACAGAATTAAGGGATGGGAGCAGGCAGATGTATACTGTAAAGTAGATGAAATGAAAATCTTATTTCAATATTTAATTAATCTGGCAGTGCCATGTATAGCGCAAAACAACAGCCCCACCATCTACGAGACAAGTGGGCTATACAGCACTGAAGTGTTATTTTCAAGCTGTGATTTTTTATGTTTACAAAGCACCAAGGCCATAAAGCCCATCATCCCTCAAGCAGCTCCCCTTTAAAGCTTCCTTTAAAGCATTTCTAACCAAGCAGAGCAAGCAGCTGCACTGTGTTTTGTGTTACATTCAGCTGCACACTTCTCTTCGCCCTTGTAGCCAGCGGAGCTGCCTGGCACAGCACCTTGGGCTCCGCAGCTTCAGCTGCCAGAGCTGTCCAAGGCATGTGGGACGTCCTGTTTTGAGTGTGACGCAGCACCAGGCTGGCTGCAGGAGGCCTGATCCTGCCTGCAACTCGAGCTTCTGGTGCTGTGCTTGTCCCTGCTAAGAGCAGAGGGATGAGGGAGCTGACGTGAATTTGTGCTGCAAGTTGTTCAGTGAACTCCAGACAGCTGCAGCCGGGCTGTGCCAGAGCAAGGAGTAGGTACAGAACCACCACACAGCAGAGGGAAGAACAAGAAATTACTCAAGATGAGTGAGCTCAGCAGAAAGCACACGATTTGGAAAAAAAACCCCATACTGCTTTAAAGGTAATCCCAGTGCTATAATATTCACTATGTGTATATGAAATATGCACAGTGCACGACAATCACTGTATTTCAAAATCAAACAGAAGTAAGACACAAAAGAGTGATGTTATTACAGATCGATGTAAGGGCTTTTGTGGTTCATTTGTGATAGACATCCACCCAACACTCCAAATCCCTACACACAGCCTAATCTGAAAGCATTTGGCTTCCAGAACATCACAATCCCCATCTTTTCTGTCTTAAGAGCTGACTCATTTGAATTATCCTGCTTTTCCCCAATATCTAAATTGGATTTCCCCAAAGAAGCCCCCACACATCTTACCTCCTATTAGACTGTTTCCTATTCTATTTCTTGAAATCTGAACTCCTTTATTTATAAACTTCCTTATTTTTCCTTTGTTTTGTTCCTATTTCCCCCAATTTTCTCCCTAATTCCTGCTCATTATTTTACTCCTAATCTTTTACACAGAAATTGCAAGAATGCCAAGAAATGGTATAGAGAGGTGTTCTCTCTATATGCATGTTTGTATGCAGTGTTTTCAGATATCTCACAGAAAGTCTCATACTGAGCATGACAATTTTAGAACTATTTGGCCAATCCTGCATTTGCAAAACCACAAAAAGCCTCTGGAACAGCAAGAAAAAAAAATCAAAAACAGACACATGAGGCTTGTGCAAACAAAAACAGAACACTTGTATTTAAAAACTAAAAGGCTATAAATAAATAAATAGTTTAAAAAATAATTCAGAGTAAACAGGCAAGTTAAACTAAGGTTCTGTCTTCTCTCAATTACTTTAAAATCAATTACTTGTAATTATTTTAATTATTAACTTACATTGAAGTATGTTAAATAATATGTTTGAAATTGATATGCCTATTGATAATTCTTTGTGAAAAAAACCCAAATAAACCACAACCTTTTGGTTAAGAAATTATCTATATAGGTTGGTTATTTTAAGAGCAGGTTAAGATTTTCAATAGTGTCAGCTTTGGATGGAAGCTGCAGCCTCCATGTACACATTCAGAGAGCCCAGTGACCTCTGCTGGAACTGGGGGATTCCTGGCAGTGCTGTGTCACCCTTTGTCCCTTTGCTATCACTGTAAGAACTTGGCATTGTCACCTTCCCTCCTTGATATGTTTTTCTTTATTTTGGAGAAAATTTACCTCTGTAACAGCAGTTCTGTCTAGTTTGACATTCTGCGAAAAACTTGATCAGAATCTTTGATCAGGTTTTAAATGAATGTTTAACAAATACAATTCAAGTTCAGGAAACTGGCATGGTGAGAATATGATATGAGTAGTTTTCCTGAGCTGAAGCTGTGCACATAATCACATACTGTCTTCACCTTCAACAGCTTCCCCTTCACATATGATTATTATTATTCCTTCTGTCTCTCAGAATTACTCCTACAGTAATTGGAAGAGTGTAGGTGCCTGGCATTGCAGGCATTAGATGATCTGTAGACAGAGCAGGAAAAACATGACAGGAGTGCCCTGGGTCAGAAAAAGGACCACGAACAGGAAGAATGAGGAAGGATGCAAAGGAAATCCAGTTGCACCGTGCACTGCAAACCTCGGCTCTGCCCCCATGTGAGCTTCTCTAGTAGTGGTTTGTGCCACCAAAGAAAGGTCTCGGGAGGCCCAGGATGAGGGGAACTGCAATCACTGACTCACAGATCCCATTCAGGATGCATAGCCCTCTTGAGAATGGCCTTTTCTCACTTCACAGTCAGAAATACCTTAATGTGGACATTCAGGCATATACATAAACAAATTAGTATCTTCCTCCAGTTACACAAGCAAGGTTCCTCTGCTGACCAAGTGGTTATGACTCAATAAATGAATAAAATTATTTCTACTGGGCATAATTTAGTGTGATTTGTGAAATCTCTATTACCTGATTTTCAAAAGGTACAAAAGTCTTGTTCAACACCAACAGAAACTGGCTTGATGAACACAGCTGAAATCTAAGTCACTTATAGGTAAGCATGCTAAATTCTACTTACCAATATTAAAGCACTGATACTGCAAACTAACACACCAAAAACCTCATACAGGTTTGGTCAATTCGCTCACCAGCATCAAAAGGAATTACGAATGACACAGGTTTTTTTCCAGTACAGGAACCTCATGCTCATTCTCACAGCAGACCGAGTTTTTACTTACCAATGAAAGGACACAGAAAAGCAGCGTGCCACTTACCAGTAGTGCCATGTAACAATTAAACAGGGAGTGATAAATATCATATACAATCAAAAATGTATTTACATAGTTACTTAGCCAAAGAACAGAACATGGGTGTTTTCAGGAAATACACTGAACTCTAAGGAGAGCAATAATGATTTTACTCTAAGTATATTCTAAAAAACTTTACCAGAATACTAAAAATGACTCCATGCGAGTCACTTGATAGCCTGATTCAGCAGTGACTAAAAAGGAGACATTTGAAGAAGCAACTCTGCAAACAATGTCCTGAACCCTTAGAAATGAAAATGGGAACGTTTCTTTTTTTTGAGCTCCAGCCCAATTCTCTTCAGCTGCAGACATGACTGAACAAGCTGCCAAGGGAGTTCCGTAGCCCAAAGCAGGACTGCATACAGAGCACTGACTTTCCATGGCCAGGGGAGTGCAGTAGCCCACTATTCCCAGAGACATGTAGTAATAAAAACAAGATTCAGAACAACTAGAAAATGGCACTGTTCTAATTTGTAACATCACTTCAAGCTGTAAAGGTTATCTTCCAACCTTCTGTGGGTGTTGAATGCTCCCTCAAGCATTTGTTAGTAGCATTCCAACATGATTGTTCCTTCCCATCTTGGATGGCCAAACACCAGTTAGTTTTTGAGTGTTTACCCTCCTGGGGATGTTCATATCCCCTAAACACACAGGCATCCACTCCATTAAACCAGGGATCTTGGCCTAGGAGACTCATCGAGAGGCCGATTCTACCACACAAATGAGAAGCTGGGGGTTTTTTCAACTGCCTAGACGGGGATTCTCAGCATTTCACCTGGTAGTGTGCAGATCCACCCGAGCACCCAGGTTCTGCAGCACATGTCAGACCCTCTGTACAAGCATGGTGTCTCTCCCTGTTCACAGAATAGGACTGATGCTTTCTGGAAACCTTGGACTCACTGCACACATTGACTGTACAGTTAAGGCTGTAAAGGTGCTGCCTGACAGTTCTGGAGTTTGGGATTTACAGCAACCTGGTCAGAATTATTTCCTGTGTGCAAATACAGAAAATCCCCAAATGCTACTTGAAATTTACCATGAAGGATGGGAAAAAAAAACCTAAAACAACTGAAACCAACCAAATAAACAAACAGAAAACCCAACACACCAACCCAAACTGGGACTTTTTCAGGGGAACACCAGAGAAATTGCAACCCTCCTTACAACCTTCAGGCTAGAGTCAGAAACAGGATCCAGCTCTCCAGGCTCAACCATAAACCTGTTTTTTCACTAATTTCTAGCAGCTACACCAAATTAAGCAGGAATTTTACAGCCTGGTTAACCATGCAGCCCTTTTTCAATTCTGTTCCTCGTGCTGAATGAAACAACTGTACTTGGGGAAAACAGCTGCTGGTGAGTCATCAAGGACTGCATTTTAACAGGTACGAGTGGAATGGGGGGAAGGAAAAGATTGCCTAAGAAATCTTTACTCTGCAACTTACTCCCATTTCATCATTTGAACTCTAATATTCTTTTTAAAAAAGAAAAAGAAAAATTGAGGTTTTTTAAATACGTGGTTTGTTACTTTGAATTTAAATGTCTGAACCAATTGATGAAGGGACCATATAGGAGATGCTGGGAAGCAGGAAGCATCCAAGGGCATACTTCTCCTCTAGAGTACATACAACTAGAATTCCTCAATTTTATCTGTATATGTTATTTTAATAACCAGGATATTTCCAATTCAACAAGTAGTATACAGGAATACATAGAAAAGTAATGGCATTTGAAAACTATCTGTGCACATACTTATTTGAACTTAATCTTCGTTTACTCTCCACCAGTGCCACAAATCATCTTCATCCTGCTGAAAACTTGACTTGTCCAACTCTTACTTGAACATATGCATTGTAAGCTTCTGGAAAAAAAAACCAAAAGAAGAAACACCCCAACCCCTCAAAACTAACAAAAACAGACCCACAGCCCTAGACTCCACAGTTTCCCTCCAGTTACAGCCACAAGACCTCAGGATAAAAAAGGATAAACATAAGAAGTTTTGGTAGTCTGACACAGAGTCAAATGGTCCTTTCACTAAACAGCATAATGAATAATTTTGCCTCAAACCAACAAAATATTTAAGAATGTACTTTGAATTATTTTTTTGATTACAACTATTTTCTTAAATAATCTAGATTAATACTGTCATGTCTGCTAGGAGTTGTTGAAGTTACTTCACTTTTTTTGACTTTACTGCTGTACTTCACTTTTCAATGCAATTTGGATCATGAGGTGTCTTCTATTTTAACAGAATCTGAATTATTATCAATCAACCAGTCAAGTCAGAAAATGCTGGCTCCTTTATTTCCTCCATCATTGTAATTGTAATCATCTTATAGGAAGGATTCAGGTAAAAACAAGAGCTATTTCTGTAATACAAGGTTATATATTACTACAAGAACAACCACCAGTTTACAGTTTTTAATGCCTAGGTAATTTTCAAAACTGCATGTCTGCATATTCAGAAAGAAGAAGGATCATAGAGAGATCAACTAAGTAACAATTAACAACAAAAAAAAAAGTTGTCACTGAAAAAAGCTGTCACTGTCCACAGGAACCATGTCTAGTCACGTTTTCAGTCAGTCAGTCAGCTAGCTGAGGGTCATGTCATTACTTAGTTTCTGTAGAAAAAACACAAGTACAAAAATAGTATCAAAAAGCAACATACCTATTTTTATTTTAAAGTACACATTATAAAATATAATCATTACAACAGCATATAAATAAGGCTTTCAATATCTCTGGAAGAATAATATTAAAGTTTTAGGCATGCTTCTCTAACTTTTAAAAAAGTGCCTCTTTCTCTGAGCAGTGTGTAAAAGCCAGCGTTCTTTCTGCAGTAAACTGCTGACACAAAATACAGCTATTTTTCCAATGTATATCAGAACTATGATACAATTACTTTTTAAAAACATTTTTGCAGAGCAATAAATCACTAAAATGTATACATAACAACATCAGGACTTTAATAAAGGTCTAAGTAAAAAAAAAAAAAAAAAAAAAAATGCANTAAGTAAAAAAAAAAAAAAAAAGAATGCAAATCAAATCAGTGATGTGGACTTCTTCTGGACAAGAATAACCAAAGACAATAATAACCAAGTATTTTATGACAAAATAAATGTTTTTTTCAACTTAGTAAGTAACTAAATAATTATTTCAAACACCCAACTTTTTTCATCAGGGGAAAAATGCAATGAATCCATTTGCTGTGGGCTGAAGTCAATCAGCTACGACCATTAAAAGCCACAGAAGCTCCACGAGGCTGTGTCTGGCACTTCTACCACAACGCTGTTAGAAGCTCTGCTTTCTAAGGGCTATTTGAATGCTTCGTGAAAGACGTTTGGGGTGGGTTTGGGGTTTTTTGTTTTGTTTGCTCGTGGGTCTCTTGTTTAGTGGTTTGGGGTTTTTTTTCCAAGTGTGGGGGTGGTATTTAAACAGAACTACAGGTAGCAATGAAGAGATTAATTGGTATTCCACAATGCATTCTTCTGACAAGGTAGCAAATTCTTTCCTTCCTCTGCTATTTTTGAATGACACAATTTGTGTAACTGGCATCAGACACTGCAGTGAGGTTTTCACAAGACACTCAAAGTAACACAAAGCCCTGAGTGGAGAGCACAAGCTGGTCAAGAGCAAGATTATAAAGGCCTGCTTTTAGCAACTGCCTAGAAGCAGACACTGTCGTTGTCTTCCCAAGCCTACATTGATTTAAAGCAAGATAATGGCTGAAATCATCATTTTAAACTAATACTTACTTAGCATAAGAGGGGATAACCTCACTCCCCAAAAAACTTACATTAGGACTTAAAGTGGTTAAGAGAACCTTACTGGTCTGTATTTCCATCTTTTCTCTGCTACTTTTAACCACTCACATAAACAACTGAATTTTCATTGACTTGTAGGAGAACCAGAGCCTGTAAAATTCATTACGTGGATTAGTTTAGAATATTAATAGACGTGTATTCAAGTTTGCCTGATAAACAAAGTTTGTTGCAAGAACTTTGCATTGCAAAAGCATTATGAGTAGTATACTGTTACCATAAAACCTTTTTTAAGAAACAATTTTGTAAATAGTATTTTAAAAAAGATTATTTGCATAAAAAGGTGTTGGGGCAAAACTTCAAGTGCGTTGAAAAAAATATTTTACTTAATTATTCCACTGAACTACATTTCTTTTCATATAGATTCTGGAATTCACAGGTCTTATATTGCATTTTAATCAGAGAACCTTGTATAGAAAAGACTATTTCAGAAATCCAGTCACCTTGTTAGAGACAAAAGGCAAGCAATACAAGACGACTTTAGAAAGGATTTTTTTTATTAAGAGGCAATGATTTCCTTAAGTGAAAACTCACAGACATTTTGGCTAGAAAGATTATTTCCTACAGCTAAAATTCAATGAAAAAAGTTCATATTTTCACATCTTTAAAAAAATCCACAACTATTTCAGAGGTAGAGAGAATTTGCATCTCCTTTCACAAGCACAATTTAACACTTTAATTGAAAGCAAAATACAAGCCTCCAAATTACTGCAAAGCTTGTCAGTCAGTCCAGTGCAAAGTCAGGCAGTGGTAAAATCACTTACATGGGCAAGCCCTTTTGAAAGGGAATCTTTCCTTTTAGGTACCATTTCATTTGAACTTCAGAAACCAGCTGAAGGACAAATGAACAAGTAATTCTGTCTGTCTATCCTGAGAAGAGACAGATGCCAAGACAACCTGCTACGAGACTTGGAATCAGGAACTTGGTGTACAGAAAAAGTAGGGATAAATCGTTTTTCTAATTTTGGATGCATGTTGTATTTACACTTCTCCAGTAAAAAGTACACAAGGCAGACCTGGTATTGTGTTACACCTCACATCATAGTTATTCCTGTAGGGACCCAGAGGCTGGGCTTTTATTGCTGAAAGCAAAAGTCACATTAAAAACAAACAAAACTTTCTACAAAGACAAGAGCATGGGTACAAATTACTTAAAAATTGCATTCACCAGAGCTACTGGTTAAAACAAAAAAAAAAAACAAGTTTCAATTTAGTCTTAGCTATAATTCCATGCAGAAAAAAGAATGCCCGGAAATCCAACTTTTTAAAACAAAAGTGGTGTATAAAAACTAAGGCCATGTTTAGTATCTGCTGCTTATCAAAAGAGCAACATGGGGGTCCTTAGGAGAAAAGGAGAAAAAGAACATGTTGGGCAAGAGCTTTTTTTGGGTCTTTGCAACTCTGGGGTCACAAAGGATATCTATACAAAGAAAGGTACAAGGAGTGAAGCTTAGAGGGACAAATATTGATGCAAAGACAGTCATGTGGTATTTTCTGAATTCGTTAAATCAAAACTTCATGTCCCCTAGGAAGACAGTATGGTACTGGAAATATCTGGAAGCTATAGTAATATTTGAGAGTTATTTTGTAGCAAACGGGGCTTAGCCTTTCCTCCCCCAAGTATATTCTCCTTTGGCAATAGTCCTAATGCTGAAAAAAATAAAAATAATTTTAAAATGTGATGAAATTCAATATAACTTGAAGCAAAGCAATGTTTTAAAAGAACACTCGAATTTTGGTGCCTGAAGTCAGTAAAATATAAAACCTCTCTAGAAGTTTAGCCAGCTTTCACAGGCCATAAGCATCAAACAATAAGTTCTCAAACTAATTATCTCAAACATGTATCTCAATTCCTTCACCACAGGCTCTGCTGTCACACATCAGCTACACTATCCCATATTCAGCTTCTCCACTATCACATATTCAGCTACACCTGATTTCTGAGAATACAGATGACCCAAACATCCCAAACCTTTGGTTTCACCTGACAACCTTATCTGCCCTGACTCCCCCCATTCTTTTTTTATTTACTCCTTCACTCCTCTGCCCTTCAAGGGCTCAACTCTTCATCTTTATCCAATGCCACTGAGGGCATGTGATTGTAATGAAAAAAAGACACACACAAGCTTATGTCTGTTTCACTGTTTATTTTTGCATACTCTTTTCAATGTCAACTGATTCTCTCACATACAAAAATGGTATTTCTATGAACACCCAGATTAATTTTTATCAACTGGTTCATTTTTTTTTCAAGAATTATAAAAATTGATTTTTGCTAAAATAAAGTGCACATGTGCATATATAAGCATACACACACCTATATATATATATATATATATGTATGTATGTATGTATACACACACAAAAAAACAAAACTCTATTTCAATTTTCTAACTACGAACAGATTTAAAGTTTATCATTATATGTTTGTATCTAACTTCAAAATCTTTGCCTCTCCCTATTTCAGGCAGCTGGAGTTCAGGGTAAGTAAGAGCTCAGGCTGGGTAGGGGCACTCACCTCTCAGTAAGTTCTCTGGCGCTTGTTGGGCTCCTCCGAGGGCGAGTCTGCCAACCTCACTTTCAGCCTCACGCCGTTCACGATCTTGCCATGCAATGCAGTTATGGCCTCGCTGGCACTTGCTCTGTCTGCAAATTTTGCATAGCCCACGTTTTTTCCAGCCACAAGATAAACACTTATCAATTGTCCAAAACGACTGGGGGGAAAAAAAAAATGTAATTTATTACAGATTTTCCTGCAAGGTTTCCAATCTGATGTATGATTTGTTAATTGCAAAAAGAGTATTCTAACAGTATTCTTCTATCTATGCTCCCAATTTGCATATTCCCTTCTCTTGAATTATGGGCAGAAATACAAATGAACACCAAAAGTTCACAGATTATGTTTTCTATGAAATATTATGATAGAACCACAAACATCAGTGATTTCTCTCTTATTTAAAAGAATATGTAAAGCTAATCAATACTACAGTCCCCAAACACTAAATGGCACTCAAAACACCCCACAAAAACAAAACAAGAAAAAAACCAAACCAACCAAAAGTAAGACATAGATGCCCAAGACAGCAGGTAATTTAGAAGCTAAACCTGCATCTCACTTCAATGAACTTGTTCAGTTGTGATTCTTTTTTTGTAAAGGTCTCACCAAAATGACTCAGAAAACAAGCACTACAGCTTCAGGAAAAAATAGAGATTTCCAAGTACTCAGGAGATTCCTAGACAGATCCTTAAATATTTTTTAAAAATAGTCTGCTTGCTTCTTAAAGTTATACTGAAGTGTCAAGACTCGGGTGCATAGACTTTTCCTCCTCCAGCAGCTGATTAAGAAAATCCACTATATCAAATAGGAACAATTTTAAATTTCACACAAAACATTTTCCTCTCCTGGTGCTTTGAAAATATTTTGGCTCTCCGAAGATTTATTGCAAGTTCAAGCCATTAGAAAAGGGAAACACCTCTTTCTTCAAGAGTATACTACAAATAAATATTATAAAATACTGGAGAATGGCTAACTACAGATTTTTTTTAAAGATGGCAAAAATTGTCTCAAGTCTTTGCTCCACACAGAGAGATAGAAATAACAGTTGAAATAGTGTTACTAGGATGCAAACCATTATAATGTATCAGAAAAAAAAACAACGCCCTACACTTGCTCCCCCTAGGTCACTGTGAAAATTTATCAAAATAGTTAAATGCCTTACAGAAATATGTAAAAGAAAACGCAAAATGAATTAGGAAATATGAACTGGAAGTACTATATTTTTTGGTTAAAAAATCAACATTAGAAGACTAGACATTTTACTTCGGATTAAGTTAATTGATAATAAAGCTGCTATACTGACAACACTGCATCTCTATGCTTCAACATGAATCCCTTCTTTCAAAAAGCAACTGTTACCTACTGTTCAATTATGACTTACTGGTCACTGTGTGCTGCCCTTTCTAAAATGAGTTTTAAGGCTCTCTTATTTTCAATATTTACTTTAAATATTTCATAGTTTGTTTTCTTTTTGTTAGGGAACACTTATTTGTAAATGGAGTCTTACCAGAACACATCCTCCAGTACATTTACAGGTAAAGGGTGGGGATGAAAAAGTATGAAAAGCCTTTCCTTCACAGAAGTGTCAGGTGGAACTTTTTTTTTGGGTGGTGGAAGTATGGCATCTGTTTGGGGCTGCAGCAACTGTGGGCCAGAAGTTCCTCCAAATGCTGGCTGAAATGGGGAAAAAAATGCAAGTATAAGTTAACTGGTGGGGGGGGCAGAGGAAGTAATTTTACCTTCCTTACAATTTTTGTTCCACCACAGGATATAAATAGGCCCTGCAAGTGCTAATCTTCATTACTTTATTTACTTCAGTTATTTCATTAGATTGGAGAATAAATTCAAGTAAGGTCAGACACCTTTTCAGGGAATAAAAATGCACCAACCAACCAGAGGTACATCCTAAAAAACGCAGCATGTGAAACAGTTTACAGAAGCAAGTGAGCAGCGTTCTTTACTGGCATATGTGAAGTTTCTTGCAACAATCCAGAACACCCCCACCATCCATGACACGAACTTACAGGAGGCGTCCGGTACTGCTGAACGATCGCGCTGTTGCTGCGCAGTGCTGACGACACCTGGGCTGTTACCAGCTGTGCTGCCATCTTCCTGATAAGGCTGCAAAGAGAAGTAATAATGAACTACTTTAAAGAAAGAGCTAAGTTAGGGTAATCTTAAATTTAGCACGAAAAAGTAAGTTTTAATACATGTCAGTATCTCCAGAAATCTGTTACGTCATGTACATAATGGAAATCCAGACAGGCTTTCGTGGCAGCCTACAGAGAGATCTGAAAGCCTGCGTGCTAGCTGCAACTCACTGAAAACATTCATTCATTACCACTTATAGAGACACAAAACTGCTCTCTGGGCTTTTTAACACTCTAGGGGAAAAAAGCATTAAATTGTCTCTACAAAAGCCCACTACATTTTGTGAGAGATACCTAAAAAGCAAAAGGGACAGCAAGATTTCACCTGTTTTGGTAAAGAGCACAGAAATTCAGTTCAGAAATCAAAATATTATCATAGAAAGTTTACTTCCAGCTCTCATTTTCAGTGATTTTTCTTTGTTCTGTTGCAGAGCAAGAAAAAGCAATTGCTCTTTTTGCATAGATACACAGCCTGTGTTGTTACACCATGTAGGGATTATGGAAAAATGAAGGTTGCAATGAACACTGGTTTTAGTTCAGATCAGGCATGCACTTCTGATGTGAATCTCTCCACTGTCCCTCCTTACTGTCTTCATCTCCCAGAACAGGTTTGACATGAACTGGACTCCTTCAGGATGAAACTAAGGCAAAGCATTCACTGCGGGAGAGTGCCTAAGCTGCTCCAACTCGTACTGGGCGTTCAATACACAGGAAGAAGTTAGAGATGGTCCAACACCTGAGAATTCCCCATACTGTGCCGATATCAGATCCTCAGCATCCAAAAGTTTTACTCTTCTCATGTGCTTCACAAAGCTACTACTTGCACTACTGCAAACACAGCCAAGAGATGAAGTATGTAAATCTGGTTCTAATTCAAAAACCTCATCAAAAATACATTCCAGCCTCATTACATGTTACAGATATATTGACAGATTCTTGCCAAATCCAAGATTCTTCCATAGTATCTTAAGAATATGTGTTTTAATCTTTTCTTTATCAAAGACTACCAACTTTCAAAAGGCTTATTCTAAACCATTCAAAAAAAAAAAAAACAAAAAAACAAAAAAAAACAAAACAAACCAAACCAAAGAGTTTCAGAAAATAATACCTGCAAGTATGGCACAAGCTCACAGTGATACTGACGTTAAGTCTTCTGTTAAAAATGTGTTTACTTTATATTTTGCTCTCCAGAACACAACTCCCAACTTTGTAAGTTGTACTTACTCTGAGCTATCATTCCCATCTTCTAGGAAAATGACAGTCAGTCGATTTCCAGGAGGATACTCAAACCCATGTAGTTTGTACTTGGCATATATAGCTGAGGCAGCAGTGCTGTACTGAATCACAGCATACCCTGCAAACACAGTGCACACAGCGTCAGCAGGAGACAGCTAAATCCTCAGAACAAACTACACTCATATAAGCAATATATTTAAATAAATAAACGGCTCATCAGTCATGGATGACACAAAATTCTCAAGCCTTTTTAGCACACATTATTATTACTTCATCAGTTTTATTTGTGAAGGAAGCTTCAGTGAAGTTAACTAGTGACAGACAAGCTGTGTTTACGCTAACTTGAAAAGCTGGCAGTAAAACCACACAAGTGAAAACATGTCTTCCTCACTACTCCAGAATCAGTAAGAAAAGCATACATAATTTCGTTTAAAAATGCAATTATCCCATCAACAATGAATTTCAACTTTTCATTTTACTCATGTCAACTTCTACGCACACACATTTCAGAGTGAAAATTTGAGAGATCTGCTTAGGGAACATTTTACTTTAATGTCTAATAATTTCTGAAACTTTTTCTTCATTTATTCTGCCTCAAACTATTAATTTGACCAAAACCCACTTATCATGACTTTGATTCTATCCTTTTTGAGTTTTTACTATCTGAAAGTAAGGGTATAGTACCTTAAGGGCTACCTGTAAACAGGGGTTCAAACAAAACTGAATTTTTGGGTTTATGCAGTGATAGCAGCAACCACTGCTTGTTTCCAACAAGTGTACTGTATTTTGCAATACAAATTAATTGAAGTACAATTACAAGGGATTCCGTTCAGAGAAAAAAGACAAAAAGCTTTTGTACTTTTACTTACCGCTGTTGGTATGAGGGTCTCGCTGAACATCACAATATTCCAAACCTGGAACTAAATCGAAGAGGGCGAACAGCTGCTCTTGAATAAAGGGGAGCCGCGATACCACCGACAGGCGTTTGGAGACTGGTTCTTGAATTCTGGTCTCAGTTTTTTCAAAACTACAAAATTCTGGCTGCATACCTCCAGAATCAACAAAATAACTTGAGTCATCACACCTGCATGCCTCCATTTCATGCATATGTTGCATTCAACTTTTAAAAGTAATCCAAGTCAATTATATACAATTATATTTTATATACAGGTCATGTGTATTTCACCAGTGCAGGTCACAAAATAATTGGCCAACCAGAGCAAAGCAAGCCATAAAAACAAAGAGATGAAATGCCTGGCTAGTTTCTAACTTCAATATCCAATCTACTATTTAAGTGTTGACCTAAGCCTCCATCAGCTTCCCTTCCTCCAAACCACATTCTTACTTAGTGACCATACTGGAGAGAGCCTACGAATCATTTTTAGGGTAAAAAGCTGTGACTTACAAAACGGAAGCGTATTTCCTCTTAGATCTTGCCTCATGTTATTACTGTAATAATCGTGTTCAAAAGACTCAGATGACTTATTTTTAGGTTCAGCCAAAATGGCCCTGTAGCCTGAAAGAAACAACCACACACATAACAACACCTCAGCACATCTCAGTTATCTGACCAGACCCACACTCTCCAAGTTCCATGTTTAGAAACATATTATTCAGAAAACCCAGTAAGTGCTGGCTTTAGAGGAATAACTAAACTGTAACTCTTGAAGTCTGCCGTAATAATTGTGTGAAAGTTAACAGCTTTGAAATGGAGTTACTCCTACTCACAAAGTTAAGCATAACAGAGGCTAACTGCCATGAGAGTGACTGAGCACTGGCACAGCTTACCCAGAAAGCCTATGGAGTCCCCATGCATGGGAATATTCAAAAGTCACCCGGACATGGTCCTGGGCCACCAAGTACCAAGGTGACCCTGCTTGAGCCAAGTGGTTGAGCAAGTTGACCTCCAGAGGTCCCTTCCAACTTCAACCACTCTGTGATACTTAGCAGGATTCTGAGATGCTCCAGAAGCCATCACCTGAACTTCTGCGCTGAAACAGTAGTTTATGGACGTTTTACGCTGATCTAGGTTTTGCTTTTATGAAAGAAAGAGGTATTACACTCAAGCTATCCAACTAATTTCATTTTAACCTCACAGCAAAAAGGAAATAAAATTTGACTGCTAAGTAATCTCAGGCTCATATTCCTATGCACAACTATAATTTCTGTAGAACCACTTATGATAGATATGTCGCTGTTGTACCGGGGACAGAGTTAGACGACACGCTCAATTCAGGAGGAAAAAAGGAATTCTTTATTTAATTACAGACGGTTTTTATGTGTTAGTTCGCTTGAATGGCATAAGGTCATTGGTCCTTGACCATTCGCCTCTTAGCATGATTGGTTAAACTCTACAACACCCATTTCAAAATATTTCTCTAGTCAGCAGCAAAACAAAACTGCATAACAACTTTGCACCTGCAAGATAAAGGGACTGGTTCACAAAAACTAGCTGTTTTTGGCCAGCATCCATGTGAAAGCAAGAACTTTCACATGGAGACTGGCAGAAAGCTGGAAAATCTTTCTGCAACCCAGCTCTCAGCATCCACATAGATATAATGCAGAACCACCACATATATTACTGAAGAAAAAAGAACCAAACAAAGCCATTAAAAAAAAAAAAGAACAACAACCAACCACACCCACACACCAAGTTGTTTCATATTTGTGATTAAGCAACATTGAACAGGAAGTTGGACTGAAAGACTGCTGTTAGGCTTTCAGGGAAATCTTTCTTCTTCTGGATGAGCACACCCAATTCCCTCTGCCTCTCCTCCAAAGTCTTGTGCTTCCAGCCCCTGACATCTTTGGTGGCCTTCCACCAGCCTCACTCAAATTCATTAACTTTTGATACTAGAGCATAAATGCCAAATTATAGAATCACAGAATGGCTTGGGTTGGAAGGAAACTTACAGATCATCGAGTTTCAACCCCCTGCCTTGGGCAGGGACACCTTCCACTGACCAGGCTGCTCAGAGCCCCATCCAACCTGGCCCTGAACACGGCAGGGATGGGGCATCCACAACTTCTCTGGGCAACCTGGTCCAGCGCCTCACCAAATGGCTGGTAATAAATAAAGCATACTAAGTCTTTCACTGTAATAGATAAATCATGACACTGAACAAAACCAATCACCCTTCCCCCAATTTCAGTTAGCATGAATTTGTTCTTAAATAAATGTAATCACAACACAATCCCTATGTATCATGAAATATATTTTATATATAAATTAATTTTATATCAAATACATTTGATTAAAACTGCCTATTCCCAAGGACACATTAAAATATTTTCCTGTGTATGACGCCTACACTACAGACCAATAATAATGCATAAAATAAAACTGTGTATCCATTTCCAAACTCTTCTCACTGATCTTACTTGCAGTTTGGTCCTGAAAAAACGTAATCAGGTGACTGTTCTCACTGAATGCTAACAATGCTATTATTTATTTGCAATAGAACCTTGTCTCAAGATGTTTTTACATCATGAACAATTTACCCGCAAACAAAACTAAAAATTAAAGGTACATTAGGATGATACACACTTGTTGCAAAAAACCCTTAAAGAATTCACTCAGATACTTACTTCGATCACACTCTTCAATTGCTCGGGCAGCTTGCGATGGTTTCAAGTACCTGACATAGCCCAAGCCTTTACTTTCTCCAGTAGTCTTGTTTTTAATAATGCTGCAATATTCAATGTCTCCATACATCTAGAACAATTTAAAAACATATTAATTTCCAATATTTGAAAACCATGAAAAGTTCCATGTGCTAAGCACTTCTAATAAATTTAGAAAAAGGCATTTTAAAATAACAACAAACAGTGAATCAGAACCTTAAACTTCTCTCGCAGATCCTCCTCCGTGTAGGTTTTTGGTATCATAACAAAGATTCGTGTAAGCTCCTCATCTTCAACATCTCGGTGGCTTCCAGAAGCTCTTGATTGTGCAATAAATACCTAATGAAATAATTACACAGACACTGCTTAGTGGCTAAAGGCTCTAAGACACAAGCCAAGTAAACAAGCACGTAAAACAGTTTAACTGTCTTTGTATTTATTGTTCACATAAGCTGGCCTTCTTAGCATGGAAGGAAAACAACATTTGTGACCACCTGTGATAAAAGACCTACAAATACAATAAACCCCGAATAGTTTCCCAAACAGGACAGGGGCCAGAAGAAGTTCTTACTGGGGATAATGAGGAATGGTGAGAAATACCACTACTGATTCAGCAGCACTGTCAACATCACCAGTGACATGTGAGGTAGCAAAGAATGCATTACTGTGGCAGGCCTAGTATAGCAGCAGTAAAAACAAGTAAGCAAGCAAACAAACAAGAAAGCCTAGCAGCTTAATAAACCCTGCTACTGCAGTTCACTGCTCAGCTGGGCCAAAGTTTACAGGTCTACTGCTCTAGAAGGATCGTAACTTCTCGTATCTGTTAGTGTTAAAATCCTTTTTAGTTATTGAAATAAATTTCATCTCAGAAGTGCACACCAGAAGACAATCAAGAAAAAAAGCCCAAACAGATCACAAACAAAAAGGAAAAAAGAAACAAAACCAAAACAACCAAGTAAGAAAGACACAACTTTCAAAGCCAGCTTCTTATGCAGAAGTAGCAACTGATTTCACAGAGCTCTTAATTTATTTTTCTAATAGCCATGCTAGGGAGTGAGGAATACAACTCTGATCTTTTGGCTTCTGATGGCAAGTTCTTCAAAAAAGATTTTACGGACTCCATGGGCATTTTCAAATGAAACACGTGGCACCTTCTTTCACTCTTCAAAATCATTCATATTTTCTTAGTACTTGGTGAATAGGAAAACAAATCAGGAAACTGAAAGCTGACAGAACAGTTCCCTAGATTTAAAAAGAAAGTTTTTAAAAGTGTTCACAAGCTCCAAAACCAATATAAAACCTACTTGCAAAGACAGTTCTATTTATTCACATCTATCCTGCTTACAACACTTAAAATATACAAAAGAACCGCTGTCACAAACACCCCCTCACTTGCAGGTGCTGCATTCTCCGCAGGCCTGCTACAGCTTAGGCCACCCGCGGTAACTCGGGGAGCGGAGCGGCCGCTGCCCACGAGAGCCGCGGGAGGATGGGAGCGGGAGGGGCCGGGCCAGCCCCGGCAGCGCGGGCAGCCCCGGCCAGCGAGGCGGGCGCTCCAG